>JAWZYV010015461.1:0-55847 GCA_038373885.1 Cheiracanthium punctorium
GTAGGTTTTAGTATGACCGAACTTTTGACACTGGAAGCAACAGATAGGATTTGGTATGTATGGTCTTACGGGACATAATAGATAGCCAGCTTTAATATGGGTTGGAATAGTGGGTGACTGAAAGGTAAGGATAATATGTTTAGTATTGATTATTTGATTATTGTGCCGAATAGTGATTCGACGCACAGCGCATACTTTGTCATCTCTCAGGTTTTCTAATATTTCAGCTTCAGAGCAGTACAAAAGTTCGGGTTCTCATATGACTACTCGTGAGATGTTTAGGGATGTGTGGAGTGTCACTGTAACAGATTTTAGGCCAAAGTTTGTAATCTTCATGATTTTGGAAGCTTGTCTATTGCTTGATACTTCTACTAAAAAGTCTCCAGATCTTAATTTTTTAACTTTTTTAACTTCTCCTACATTATCGGTGATACATTTGTGTATTAAGAATAGTGATGTTTCATTAAAGTTACCTTCAACACAGTGGATGATGAAGAATCGAGCATTCATGTTTATAAGTTGTGCATTAGTGTTTTCATTGGAGGTTGACAGCGGAGCGTTGATGTTTGACAAAGAATTTTTCAAAGCCATGTTGGGGGAATTGAGATCCGGTTGGTTGGTTGGTGTTTAATGGCACAAGGTCCAAAAAGGACATGCTGCACCAGACAATGTGTAAAATATTAAATAAAAGGTGTAAAATATTAAAAACAAGGCTTTTACAGGTAAAAGGTATTGTATAAAACAAGTAGAGGTAAAATCCATAAAAGCTAAAAACGATAAAAGCGAAATGTAGATAAAAAGAGTCGTCTGGATGGGGGCTCCCATCCAGATATATGTCAGGAGCACACACTTCACAACAGATGTAGAAAATTAATTCGTTGAAGGAAAGTAAAGAGGTTATAATGTGGGGTTTCACCCAATATATCGTCAAGGCTGGGATGAGTACACTTAAAATAGGCTTGGTAAAATTTATTAAAAGCTGTGCAAGAGGTTAAAATGTGGCGAATGGTAAGGTGAGTATGACAATGTGAACACTCTGGAGCAGGTTCACCCAGGAGTAGGTGTCTGTGGGTGAGTCTCGTGTGACCAATGCGGAGACGAGTTAATATAACATCCTGCTTTCGATATGAAAGGGATGGCCAATGAGTGAGATCAGTTCGGATAGAGTGCAGTTTGTTTTCGGTTTCACCTGCCCATTTATTGATCCAACTGCTTTTTATTATGCTAGAAATGCCAGACTTTATATCCTTGTATGCGAGATAGCCAGTATACGGGATTGTAGCATGCCTGGCTAATGTGTCCGCCTTATCATTACCCGGTATCCCAGTATGACTGGGTACCCAGCAGAGGAGAATGTCGTACCCACGATTTGTCAGCTGTTCGTGCATGCGTAGCACTTTGGGAATATAGCTATGAGTAGTGGAGCCTGATTGTAGATTTTCTAGTACACTGAGGGAGTCAGAGTAGATGATAAATCTGTTTGTCTTCATTCTAGAAATGTATAAAAGGCTTTCATGGATGGCCAGTAATTCAGCGGTAAATATGGAACAGAACGGAGGAAGAGTATAGCTGCAGGTATGGTTATTTTCGACAAAGGCAAAGCCAACATAATTATCAGATTTTGAACCATCAGTGTATATTTCTTTATATTTTTTTATATGTGTTTTGGTGATCTTGGAATAACTGTTGATAAATTTTTGGATCTGTATCCTGTTTTGTGAAGCCATTGAATGGTTGGAGGTACGACGTCTGCAGTGTAGTCCATGGCGGAATTTCATGAAGGGAACAAGGAGAGACTTTGACATTCGCCAGTTGGGTACCAACAAGACTCCTACGCATTCTTAGTCCAAAGGGAGGAGTACATGAGGGGCGATTTCCGTACAGACGGTCCAGACGAGTGTCCAAAATAGAGTCCCTCAATGGGTGGGATGGATGAGAAAGGATGCGAAAATAGTTGTTTAATGACAGCTTGTGACGGATATGGGTGAGAGAAGGCTCATCACAAGTGATAAAAAGTCTTTGTATGGGTGATGTTCTAAAAGCTCCGGAAAAAATGCATAGTGCGGTGTTTTGCACTGTGTCAAGTTTTTTTATTGTTGACCTGCAAGCAGATCCATATATACCACAGGCGTAATCGATTTTGGAACGAATTACTGCACGGTAGATCCGCAACAGGGCGTCACGCTCTGCTCCCCAAGAAGTGTTGGTTAATACCTTTAGGATAGTTAGGTCCTTTTCACACTTGTTGCGGATATATGAGATATGATTTGCGAATGTCAGTTTCTTATCGAAGTATATCCCTAAAAATTTTGTGGAGTCACGTATTTCTAGTTTTGAGCTACCCACATAGAGCTCAGGATCGGGATGGATCCAACGTAAACGACAGAAGTGCGTGCTGACAGTCTTTTCTGCTGAAATGTTAAACCCGTTTCTGGTGCACCATTTTAGGATGCGATTGATGGTGTTTTGGAGCTGACGCTCAATGTAACGCATGTCCTTTCCTTGACAAGAAATTTGAAGGTCATCGACGTATAGGCTTCCGTGTACAGATGGAGGTAGTTGATTCAGAATGTTATTGATTTTTATTGAAAAGAGGGTAATACTTAAGACTGAGCCCTGAGGAACGCCCTCTTCTTGAACGAGACTATTAGATTGAATGCCATTTATTTGTACTCTGAAATTTCGAAGTGAAAGGAAGTTCTGCATAAAGATTGGAAGGTTGCCACGGAAGCCTAGATTATGGAGATCTCGGAGGATACCATACCTCCAGGTCTTGTCGTATGCCTTTTCTATGTCAAAGAAAATAGATATTAAGTGGTTCCGTCGTAAGAAAGCGTTAAGAATTTTGGTTTCCAAATATAATATGTTGTCGGATGTTGATCTGCCCCTGCGGAAACCATTTTGGTAAGGGTGTATATGGCCCTCTGTTTCTAAAACGTAAACTAAGCGTGCATTAATCATTTTCTCCAGCAGTTTGCAAAGGGAACTAGTAAGGGCTATGGGTCTGTAGTTATTAGGATTGGAAGTGTCTTTTCCGGGCTTTGGAAAGGGTATGACTACGGCATTTCTCCAGGCAGGCCCTGATTACCGCACAGGCCAACTAGGCCGCGGCCTGGGGCCCCCAAATGATAGATTTACTTAAGTTTTATGCTAAAAAATTAGTATCAAAACATTACTAAAGACAGATAAAGATATGTACTTTTACAACACATGCCGACACGCAAATTGTTTTCTTTACATTGTATTCAGTGCAAAACAAACGACCGAATACACGTCATGTGAAGGTCCAAAACATTCTACCACCTAAGATTCACCCTCTTGACGTCATTTGAAGAGCAACTTATGCTCATTCATTTGCGCATTGACTCTGTCTTTCTCTATCTGATAACTATTGGATTTATTTCTGTGATTGTGACAACAGTCAAAATGAAAAAAATGGTTGTTGTTGTTGCTGCCAGACTCCTTTGAATCACGTGGTTTGAATACATCTGAACGTCGTACGTTAGCATGCTTGAAGTTGTAATCTGCACGTATTGTGAGAATAATTGAGTTGATTTATTTTAAATTAAAATGCATCCCCAAAAGTATTTGTCTGGCTCTCAGAAACGGTCTAAAAAGAAAAATGAGGAACATCAAGCTAAGCGAATGAAAGAAAGCTTATGACAATATTTAGTAGCCAGTACCGTGACTGAAAAGGAAACTAGTGATAGTGAACTTGAGATTTCTCAGAGAAATACCACAAATTCAAATGAAAATATCGGTTTACAGGAACAGAATCCAAATAGCAAAGATCCTGAAGGTGAACATGCCAAAGGTGGAGCAAGTGGATCTCCAGTCAAAGTTGCTTATGATCCAGAAGCGGAACACAGCAAAGATGAAGCAAGTCGATGTCAAATTGAAATTTCGTCTTGTAGCTCCTATGATCCAAAAGCTGAACATAGCAAAGATGAAGCAAGTCGATCTTAAGTCGAAATTATACCTACTAGTATCTATGATACAGAAGCTGAACATGACAAGGATGGAGCTAGTTGATCTGAAGTCGAAATTACCTCTTCTAACACCTATTCGGATGATCCAGGACTTTGGCCTGAAAGAATAACTGAAGAAATGGAGTATTTTGTTGCTAAAAAACCAAATCAGAATATTTCTGAAATTAAAAATTCCAGGAAAATGTGCACAGACAAATCTCATTTTGACAGAACACAATTTTTTCAGACATAAAAATAAGGAAAAAATTAAAAGGGATTGGCTGATCTATTCGCCATCCAAGACGGCTGTATTTTGTTATGCTTGCAAACTGTTCTCAACTAGTCGACAAGCACTTTGTATTGAAGGATTTTCTGACTGGAAGAATATCGCTAGCAAACTCAATGAACACAAAAATTCTAAGATACACAGTGATAGTGTATGTACACTATCTCTTCGTGCAGTTTCCTCTTGTCGTATAGATAAGCAGATGATCACAGAGCGTGAGACTGAATGTACCTATTGGCGTAATGTACTCATTAGAGTTGTTGAAACTGTCAAATTTTTGGCACAGAGAGGGCTTCCACTTTTTGGAAATGATAAAACAGTGGGGTCTGTTAGCAATGGAAACTTTCTAGGCTGTATCGAACTTATTGCAAAGTTTGACCTTTTTATCGCCAATCATTTAGCAACCAAAGGTAATCCTGGTACCGGAAGAGTTAGTTATCTCTCTTCTACAATTGTTACAGAGTTTCTAAAACTGATGTCTGAAAACGTCTTGTGTCACATTTTATCAGAGGTTAAAAAAGCAAAATATTTTGGATTGATTGTCGATTCAACTCCAGACATAACACATATTGATCAACTGGCAGTTGTTTTGAGATATGTTAATGAAGAAGGTGAACCGAAAGATCGATTTATAAAATTTGTGCCTCTAAATCGTCATGACTCATTATCTTTAACAAATTGTATTTTAAATCTTTTTGATACTGTAAATTTGAATATTTTAGACTGTAGAGGTCAGTCCTACGATAATGCCAGCAATATGGCAGGTCAGTATTTCGGATTATAGCCCAGGATTAAAGAAATATCCCCGTTAGCAGATTTTGTGCCGTGTTCTGCTCATTCGTTAAATCTTGTAAGAACGAATGCAGTAGAATCATGCCAGCAGGCTGTAATATTCTTCGCATTTGTGCAAAATGTTTACAATTTTTTTTCAGCCTCCACCTGCAGATGGCAGATTTTGATGCAGACACTAATGAGTTCACAAACTGCATCAAAATTAAAATCCTTGTCAGACACAAGATGGTCTGCTGAAGCTGACGCAACAAAAGCCCTACGACAAGGATACATTTCTGTCTGACAAGCTTTGCATGATATAGCAGCAAATGAAGCAGAGCCTGCAGCAACTCAAAATGAAGCGTGCAGTTTGCACAGTAAAATGGAGAAATTTGAGACAGCAGTATTGTTGATAATACTGGATATGATTCTTCAGCGCATTGAAAAAACCAACAAAACTTTTCAAAGCAGTTTGTTAAATATTTCTTCTGTTGTCCCATTATACAATTCTCTTATTGAATTTATAAAAGTAGTTCGGGAAAATTTGGATACTTATGAAATTGAAGCAAAAGCCTTTGTTGATGATTCTACTTACTCTGTCCAAAGAAAAAAATATATATCACGAAGGCTTGATGAAAAGCCGGAAACTAAATGGCATTTTACTCCCAAAGATGCATTCAGAGTTGAATGTCATTATGTCATTTGTGATGCACTTTTGTCTCAGCTTCAAAAAAGAATGAATGCATACTCTTATCTTGAAAAAAGATTTGGTTTTGTATGCAATAATTCATTGTCTGAATCAGATATCATAACACCTGTGAAAAATTTTCAGGAAGTTTATTTAGATGACATTGAAGAAAGTTTTCCAGATGAGTTTCTGCAATTTAGGCCTTTTTTGAAGGAACTAAGTTCTCCTGTGGAGTGTCTGAAGCATATGAGGATTTTAAACATTTCCCACACCTTTCCAAATGTAGAAACTGCTTTTAGAATCTTTTTAACTATTCCTGTCAGCAACTGTACAAGTGAAAGGTCTTTTTCAGTTTTGAAAAGAATAAAGAGTCGAACAAGAAACTCATTATCACAAGAAAATTTACAAGCTTCTTCTATTTTAAGTATTGAAAGTGAAATCACTTCACAAATAGAATTTGATGATATCATTAATGATTTTGCTGCCAAAAAATCAAGAAAAAAAGCATTTGTATGAAATTTTATCATCAGTAAGTGATTAAATTTTTTTTAATGATTAAATGAGTTTAGTTACCAAAATCAGTATTTATAAAAAGATCTTAAAATGATATGCATTATTTAATTTTCATTATGATTATGTCTGTCTCACAGTCTGTTTCTGAATGCCATTTAAACAAGTAACGTTAGTCAAAAATCAAATTGAAGTTATTGGTCATTGGTTGATATTAACTTAACATTTAATTGTAATTAAGTACGAGCTTGAAACAAATTGAATTCATACGTGTTAAAATCAAATCTAGTTTAGCAAGAATGTTAATTCTGTTCATGATATTATTTCTGTCTTAAATATATTCCTATTCCTTAATTTATTGAATTTTTTTTTTTTTTTTTTTTTTTTTTTGTTTATAGTACTGAATGTTATTTAAACAAGTAATTGTAAAGCTATACCCTTATATTATTGGGCATTAGTAATGACTTGACATTATGAAATATTAGCTTAAAACAAGTAAAATGCTGCATATGTTAAAATCAATACTTACTAAACAAAACAAGTATGTTAATAAATTTTGTTTGTATCTAATTATGTAATCTTACGTTTATTCCTATTTCTTCGTTCAGAGTACTAGATTTTTTTTCCTTTTAATTTTTCTGTAATGTTACTGTATGTCATTTAAACAAGTAATATTAACCAAATTTACTATATTTGTTATTGATAATCACTTGAGATTGAATTCAAATTTACCTTATTGGTACTGATAGCCTTAACATTGAATTGTTATGAAATATTAGCTTGAAACAATTGAATTCATGGGCATGTTGAATCTTGCTAGGCAATAATGTTAAATTTTGTTTGTCATTATTTCTCTCTTAAATATATTCTTGTTTCTTAATTTAATAATCACTATATAATTCATATTATGAAATATAACGTCAAATTCTGTATAAAAACATTGCTTGCTGATCAGGTATGTTAATAAATTTTATTCGTGATTATATCCATCTTGAGTATATTAGTGTTTCATCATTTACTGTACTAGGGTTTTTTTATTTTTTTTTATTTGCTGTTATGCTACTGAATGTCATATCAAGTAATCCTAATCAAAATTGCCTAATTAAGTATAGATATTGACTTAACCATTGGATTGTAATAAACTACAATTTGAATTTGTGTTAATATCAAATCTTGTTTGGCAAGAATGTTAATAAATTTTGTTTGTGGTTATTTCTGTTTTAAATAATTCCTGTTTTCTTAATTTAGACTACTAGTTTTTAATTTTGTTATTTATGCTACTGTATGTATGTCATTTAAAGAAGTAATACACTAATCAAATTTATTTTATTGGGTATTGATATTCACTTAATATTTAATTGTAATGAAATATTAGTTTGAAAGAAGTCAAATTCATACATATTAAAATCAATGCCTGATAAATAAGTATGTTCATAAATTTTTTTTAGGATTATGTTTTAAATCTATTCTCATTTCTAAATTTAGTGTGCTGGAATTTTAAAAATTGTTCAAATATTACTAAATGTAATTTAATCAAACAATACTGGTAATCAAATTTACATTTTAAGCACGGATATAATTAATATTTAATAGTGATAAAATGTGAAGTGATACCCGGAACCAAATCAGATTCCATATGTTAAGGTTGTTCTTTATACTAATAAAGCATTACATTAAAATCACTAGAAAAATACATATTCAAATCTCATTAAAATTCCTTTTATAGATTATCTATGAAGATTTACTGTTCATTTTTTACTATAATACAAAGGTAAGACAGCAATGCCAGTTACTTCCAAACACAGGTTGATATTCGGTATTAATAATTTTTTTAGAATTTCTTGCAGTGAAATGATATTTTATAAATAGGATCTAAAGTGTAAACATTAGAAAAAGACACCATGTGACTGGCCTTGGTATATTAATCCTGGTTTAGTGCTAATAGATAAGTATCTGCTGTTTGTTAGGTTTTAATGACATAAAATAAATTTAACTAAAACGCATACACTACACAGGCTTCTTCTATGGGGGTAGAGGAAGCATAGTCATCAGGTGCATAGCCAGGAAAAAATTTCGGGGGGGGGGGGGGGGGGGGGGGGGGATATATCCCGGTATCGCCCCCCTGGCTACACCCCTGATAGCCATATAGGGGCCCCCAAAATGTACTAGGCCTTGGGCCCGCAAATGTCTTAGTCGGGCCCTGTCTCCAGGAGGAAGGAAAGGTATGTTCGTTCCAGATTCTATTAAACAGCTGTAGTAGATTATCAAGGGAAACATGAGAAAGGTGTTTTAGCATTTCATATGTGATACCATCGGGACCAGGAGAAGTGTTCGGTAACTGTCTGAGTTGATTGGTGAGTTCATGGATTGTAAAGATACTATTGTAGGAGAGCTGCGAGGAGGTTTTAAAATTTAGTTTTTGCCGTTCAGATTGCAGTTTATGGGTATAAAAGGTATTTGAGTAAGAGGTACTGAAGGAGGATAGAGCCAAAGTTTCGCCGATGGTATTTGCAATATCTGTGGTATCAGAGATGATTTTGTTATTGATGGAAAGGCAGGGTATGGTATGGTTATTGTATATTCCCATAGCTCTTTTTGTTTTGGTCCATAGCTCTTTACTAGAAATTGATGTAGTGACTCTGGAGACATATTGCATCCATGATTCCTTTTGGGATTGCCGCCTATGACGGATGTTCCTGTGCACAGTTTATACATTTTGCAGCTGCAGAGCAGGTTTCACTGTCATGGCCGGAGGCACCGCAGCGGGTGCAGGCCGGTGACCCACGACAGGAGGTTTTAGTATGGCCGAACTTTTGACACTGGAAGCAATGAATGGGATTTGGTATATATGGTCTAACAGGACATAATAGATAGCCGGCTTTGATATGGGATGGAATTGTGGGAGACTGGAAAATTAAAATAATATGTTTGGTGGGGATTAGTTGATTATTGCGTCGGATAGTGATTCGACGCACAGCACATACTTTTTCATCACTTAGGTTTTCTAATATTTCGGCTTCAGAGCAGTGCAAAAGTTCAGGTTCGGATACAACTCTTCATGAGATGTTTAAGGATGTATGGGGTATTACTGTAACAGGTTTTAGGCCAAAGTTTTTAGTCTTCATTATTTTGGATGCTTGTCTATTGCTTGATACTTCAACTAACAGGTCTCCAGATCTTAATTTTTTAACTTTTTTGACTTCTCCTACATTGTCAGTGATACATTTGTGTATTAGGAATGGTGATGTTTCATTAAAGTTACCTTCGACATAGTGGATGATGAAGAATCGAGCATTCATATTTAGAAGTTGTGCATCAGTGTTTTCATTGGGAGTAGACTGCGGAGCATTGACGTTAGAGAAAGAATTTTGCAAAGCCATGTTGGGGATATTGAGATTCACCCGACCACACCACCCACCACGGAGCCCAACAAGGGGGTGTGCTATTGCACACCAGTGCTAGTCGGGTCTATACGCACACACTACATCCCTTAGGCAGCATCCACCCTTAACGACGTGGCCAGTAGATGTCTGATTGCTTGATCCCTAGCAGTTGATAAAAATCAGTACCACCAGCAGATTGATATACAGGGGAACGCTGTATACCTCCCGTTTACCCGAAGCCGAGGCCAAAGCAATGTGTTGAGGTTTCTCCCGTGTCTGTGCAAATTCCGTAATGATGATTTCCTTTCCGGGAACACCCCTCAATTACCAGGATCCCCTTTTCCGGGGACACAGGTCTCCACGCACAGCAAACACGTGGGTAGTTTTCCGCCAATAGAAGCTGACGGCACAGGGCGACCGCAGCTTCTAAAGGGGGGCCCTCACCTCCACAGAGGAAACTACACTGAGGGGGAAAAGGAAGGAGATAGCTAAGAGAAGAGGAGGGTAGGACAAAGAGAAGCGAAAGATCGCTGGGGCCCCGGGATTGCGACACCCGTAAAAACCTAAAGAAGGTTTTCCCCCTGAGGGAGAATTGAGATCCGGACCCGGCCACACTACCCACCACGGAGCCCTACGAGGGGGGTGTGCATTTGCACACCAGTGCTAGTCGGGTCTATACGCGCACAGTACATCCCTTAGGCAGCATCCACCCTTAACGACGTGCCCAGTAGATGTCCGATTGCTTGATCTCTAGCAGTTGATCGAAATCAGTACCACCAGGCGATTGATACACAGGGGAACGCTGTGTACCTCCCGTTTACCCGAAGCCGAGGCCAAAGCAATGTGTTGGAGAAAAGACCCCTCAATTACCAGGATCCCCATTTCCGGGGACACGTGTCTCCACGCACGGCCAAAACGTGGGTAGTTTTTCGCCGAGAGTAGCTGACGGCACAGGGCGACCGCAGCTTCTAAAGGGGGGCCCTCACCTCCAAAGAGGAAACTACAATGAGGGGGAAAGGGAAGGATTTTATTCTCATGTGCTACGTGTGTTCCTTTTTTTTCTGCAAAAAAAAGGGGGGGTTCTATAGAAGATTGACCTACACATCAATTTTATAGAAGTAAAATAGGATCTTTTACATTAATTTCTCTCCCCCCCCCTTTAATCTGCCCTTGAACCTCCTTACATGCCCTCGAAATCTTCTGGTCAGTATCCTATGAGTCTGGTATCCCCCTGAAACGGCGGCCTTGTTAGTATTTTTTAATATAATTCCAATTTAATAATTTTCCATTCTTCTTGAGAGTAAATATTTTTCTTCTATCATTCCTTCATATTTTAAACCTCCAACCTCCAATGCCATGAGAGCAAAACAAAATTATTATTTATTTTATTATTTATTATTTTTCATCGGCCGAGTGCAATTTAATATCCCTGCCGCCATTTTGTTTCTTTAAACATAAAATTATTAATAAACTGGATTAAAACTTGTTTTTCTTTTTCTAAGTAATTATTAAGATTCAGTACTCCAATTAATTTTATGCAATATATTTATATATAATTATCATTCTTGGTTTTTAGGAAAATAAAATTATTAATAAACAGATTGGATTATAATAGGTTATTTTTAAAGTAATTAAGATTCATTAACAAATTATTCTTTGCAACATACTTATTTATTAATAGCTCTCAATACCACCCTTTTCATAAATGTACTGGAAATGAAAATAAAGCAATAATCTAGTTTGTTCATTAATAATTGTATGTTCAAGAAATAAAATAACTGCAGTAAAATATATTTATTTCTTTTAAAATATAAATAATCAGCTTTTCCCTTTATGTGTCAAATTTTTTGTTCATGTGTAATTTCCTCAATTTTTCTAATTTTGCCACTTAAAAATTAGCATTGTTATTTATTTATTTATGGTTGTAATTTAATGGTAAAAATTATGTGCCATGCCTCAAAATTTGTTAGTTAAGCTCACACAGTTTTCTGATTTTCATCTTCGTACATCTCATCCCTGATTTCTGATCAAGATTTCTCAAATAAAAATGATTCACTATTTTTTTTTGTATTTGAAGGCATTGATTTGATAAGTTAAAAAAAAAGTGTTAAATATATATATATATATATATATATATATATATATATATAACAAGTAAAACACAAAACATACTACTAATAAGACATATCTCGCATAAAAGTAACAGCTATTATCAAGAATTAGAAACCAGATTTTGAATCCAAATAAAGTGCAAGAATTATTGTGATAGTATAATGGAACGGAAATTATAACCACTGTCACCATCTTCAGGGACCACAAACAGTGGATTATAATTTACAGTAAACCAAATAGTAGGGTTTCGGTTGTGTGGCATATCAGAAGAGATATTAACTCCACACATCTGGGCCCTACCCTACTATATAAAGGAAAGAAGAAATCAAAAAGATAACAAAAATTAGAAAGATAATTTTACATACCATACCTTGAGCACATGGAAATTTATTTTGAACAGTTGATATGTGTTGCCAATGCTAAGAATTGTAAAAAGTGAAAAATGGTGTTGCCACTAAATAAATGTGTAAAAGTGGAAAGAAGAATGTTTAGGAGTTGCCAAATACTAATAGGTAATATTATTAAATTTTAAGAATATCCAGGTATATTAATATAATAAATATATATTGAATAATAATAAATTTAAAAGATTGAATAAAATAAATATTATAGCAAAATTAAATATAACATATTGTTTAAAAAATATAATGATTATTATTATTGACTAAGTATGTATAATAAGTTATTGTATGACAGAAGATTAATCTAGTAAATAAGAAAAAAATAATGTTTAGAACAGAATAATCACAATATAGGAACCCCGTTTTTTTTTTTTTTTTTTTTTTTTTTTTTTTTTTTTTTTTTAAATTCCTCCAGATATATATATGCATGCATAAACACATCCAAATTGTTTTTAAACATATTACTTTTTTTTTTTTTTTTTTTTATATAAGAGAAAAATTTCCTCCGCCCAACCCAACCATTATATATATATATTCTAGGTCTGTGAAAACATGGCAGCTCGTTTTCAAATCCAGTGGCTGGATTTTCCTGATTTTCTCCAAGAAGTACCTTCTAATATAAACAAGGCTAAGTGCAAAGTTTGCCATGTTACATTTTCTCTCAGTAACATGGGTCAGGCAACTGCACGCTACTTAACCTCTACATTTTTAGGTAGTTCAACAGCTGATAAAATTAAGGAGAGCTTTAAAACTGCCTTGTCTGCAGTAAACTTACAAAATGTTATTCAAATCTCTATGGATGGACCAAATGTCAACTAAAAATTTTATAATGATTTGACATCAGAATTAGAGTGCCACGAAGATTATCCTGTTTTATTAAACATAGGAACCTGTGGTTTGCATACTCTGCATGGTGCTTTTAAGAGTGGTATCCAAGCTACAAAGTGGTCTTTGATTGACTTTTTCGCGGTTTATACAATTTGTTTAAGGATGTTCCTGCTCGTCGAGCATTATATAGTGAATATACAAATTCAGCTATGCTTCCCCGAAAATTTTGTTCAGTTCGGTGGCTTCAGAATGCTGATGTAACTCAGCGTGCAATTGATATGTTGCCACACATTAGAAATTTTGTAACATGTGTGCAAAGAGATAAAAAAGAACCAACTTGCTCAAGTTTTAAGATTGTGGCAAATTCTGTAAAAGATAATCTTTTGGAAGCTAAATTGGCTTTCTTTAGGTCTCTATCAAGTGAAATTGAACCTTTCTTGGAAGAATATCAAATTGATGTTCTAATGATACCATTTTTACATAGCTCTTTGACATCAATAACTAAAAGCATAATGTCAAGGTACGTTAAAGATTCTGTACTTGATGGCATAGACTGTGCTCATGAAATAGATTTGTCGGACAGTAAAAATTTAAAATCAGCATATGATATAGACTTGGGATATGGTACACGAAATGCTCTAAGAAAAAGAAATAAGGATGCAGTTTCTGATCACGACATTTTGCAGTTACGCAAGCAGGGTTTATTTTGTTTAAAAGCTCTGAGCTTGAAATTAATGGAGCGGTCTCCACTGAAATATCCGCTTACAATAGCTGTAACATCTTTTGATCCGGCAGTAGCCAAAAACCTAACTCTAGCCAAAACACGTATAAAAAGTCTCTTAACCATTTTATTAGCCAATAAAATAATAGATGCAGATACAGCTGAAAAAGCTAAAAAAGAATACCTCAAAATATGTACAGACAGTGATGCTCTGGAAGAAATGAAATTTTTCAACAGAAAAAATATTAGAGTTGACATATTCTGGAGAAATGTATTTAGTAGATTTGGATATTGTGATTCCATAATGTCTATCATGAAAATTGTGATGATTATACCACATAGAAACGCTACTATAGAAAGAGGTTTTTCTGTTAATGCAGAATGTCTGATTGAAAACTTAAAAGAAGACACATTAATTGCGAAGAGACTTGTGTATGACAAAATCAAGTCATCAGAGTTTGATTTGTCTAATTTTAAAATTTCCAAAGAACTTTTACAAAGCTACAAAAGAGCATATTCTTCATTGACTGAAGCAACAGAAAGAAAGGAACAAAATATATTAGAAAAAGAAGCAGAGGAAATTAAAAAGAAGAAAGTAAAATTAGCAACAAAATAGAGAAAATAAAGGAAAATGCTCGTAATGAAGTAGCTGACCTGATGGCAGAAATCAATGCTCTAAATCAATAAATTTATGAAAACCAAAATGTTCGACTGTGATTCATGTATGTTTGTGGTTACATTTTTTTCCCTCTTCCGAAATCTAATCTGCCTTCATAAGAGTGACTTAATTTAAGAATATACTAATATTTATCCCTTAAGTTTATTTATGTGTATAAAGGGGTAGTACTTGTGCATAATATTATGACAGTTTACAGGAATCAGCATTATTATACTGCTATAAATTATACTGGATAAAATGATGTAATGCGTATCATCAGGTATGGTATCAAATCTGGAAAATGTATTTAAATATATTTATTAATGTATAATTAAAATCTGATATTAATTTTATTAAATTACTAGCCTTTTGCGATAGGTTTTTTTATCGATATCTCCTAAACTATCATTATGTGTATTTAAAAAAAATTACGATGAAAGAACCGGCTAGGGGGGGGGGACTAACAGGGAAATTTTAAGCACAATAGGGAAATGTCAGGGAAATATCAGGGAACATTGTAAGGTTCCTTTGCGATTACTGAGCTCACGGAAACCCAGAAGGCGCCCCAGCCTGCCCGAACGGAGCAACAGAGTTGACGGAGTCCCGGAGTTCACTTAAAAAGAAGTGGCAACGAGCGAGGGAGAGAGAAGCGAAACTTTTTTTTAAGCGAGAAGTCGTGTTGTGGTTGTGACACAGAAAGCTACACATTTTCTTTTCTTAGATGTATTAAGTGTTTTGTTGTAAAATGTGCTGTCGTGTGATATATTAAATGTTAGTTTAAATGTTTCAAAAGTTTCTTCATTCGACATTTGCAAATATTGACGAAGGTTCTCACTGCCTATTATTCACTCGCACGATGATTGGAAACCTTACTGGCGCAGTAGCCCGGATCGAACTGGTGAGAGCTTCTCATTTTATTTTGTAAATGCATGCTCCTACAAATTTTAGTCGTTATTATTATTTGGGCAAGAATGGTGTTGAAATTAGTATCAAACTAATTGCATTTGTATTTTTGCATCACGGAATATTAATGTTGAATACGCCAGTATTCGAAAGTAGATTCCGTTGATGAAATTATGTTCTTTTTTCCGCCACGGAATATTTATCTACACTAGCCAGAGTAAGAATACGTGAGTATTCAAGAGCAGTTCTGTTTTATGAGTTTCTGTTTTCCATCACGGAATACTTTTCGCACTGAATACGTCAGTATTCGGAAGTGGTTTTTGTTTTTATTCATCGGAAATACGAATGCGTCGGCATTCCAAAATTTGTTTCTTTTCTCGTCGGAACGTATAAGTAAAATTTTCATTTTGAAAGAAAGTGTATTTGTAGAATGTTCCAATTCTTGGCCCATATAAACCAAAAAGTGTTATATTTAAACATTTAAAAGTGCACGCCAGTGCATGATAGTACTATATTTCATTTCTTTTTCTATAATTATGAAATATTATAAGATATATACATATATCTCTGTCAGCCAGCACATTAGTTAATTCAAACTAAAAAGATAAATAAAAAAATAATAAGGGAAAAAATTTTTTGTTTATGAGTCATTGAATGTAAATCGACTGCATTGAATTTAGCATCAGGCCATCTGTTGTGTTATTTTTTTTTATTATGTGTTTACCTCAAATGAAAAGATTTATTTCATTTTGTATTGAATGTCGTTCTTACAGAAAGCAATTAGCTTTTGCGTAGAAAAAAAAAAAAAACCTGTGACATTGTGTCTTGTTTTATTTTGATTATCCTGGATTTATATTATGTTATTATTGAGCTATCATTTATAATATAGCTATTCATTGTTTAAGGTGTATTTCATGAAAAATTTATGTGAAGTGAGTTACGATAACTATTTTAGCTTATTTTAACTTAAAATATGTAGATTAATTTGCATTTTATGAAGAATTCTTGTTGATTTTTTTTCTGCAGAATAAATAAATTTGAGTAATTTAATATTGCTAATAACATTAAAAATTATTATATTTTCGGAAGAATATCAAAGTTAAGATTCAGCTAAACAAAGAATAATGCAAAGATAAATTTTATCAATAAGATATAGAGAAAAATAATAATATTAATAAATAAGTAAATAAATACATTATAAATGTTGGTTTAAAAAGGTGAATAGCATTTTTTTTCTTTTCTGGTATTTTTGGTCATACAAACAATTGGTGTAATAAAACAAAAGTTTAAAGAAATATTTTACGGAGAGTAATGATGAATGTTTTATTGACTACTGTTAATATGCATTATTAAATTAAATATTGGAAGTGGTTTAGTTAATTTAGAGATAATAGAAAGGTTAAAAAAAAAAAAGTGGTAGTTTGAGGGTCTTTCAGAAATCAACCATGGCGTATTTCGGAAAGGGCAAAAAAGAGGATATGTTAGCTTTAGCTGCTGAATTAGAAATACAGGTAGATCCAAGTGCGACAATTGTGGTGATAAAAAATAAAATCGTTAAAAGTGAAGCATATGATGAAGAATTTACCAAAGCGATATTTTTATCGCTTGTTGAAGAGAGGAAGAAAAGGGAAGAAATAGAGGAGCGTAGAAGAAAGGAAGAAGTAGAGGAACAGAGGAGGAAGGAAGAAATAGAGGAACAGAGAAGGAAGGAAGAAATAGAGGAGCAGAGAAGGAAGGAAGAAATAGTAGCTCAACAGAAAAGAGAACAGATGGAAATTGAACTGAAAAAACTAGAAATTGTGTCTCGTAATCGAATAATACAAAGTCCAACGACACCCGAAAGCGGTCAGCATAATTTTGATTTAATCAAACTCATTCCTAAATTCAGATCAAGAGATGATGATATCGTAATTTATTTGTCTCTGTTTGAGAGACAAGCTAAAAGAACAAAAGTTGATCCTAAAGATTGGGTAGCATGTTTATTGACTCTGTTGCCATCCGAAATTATCCAACTAATTGGTAGGGAATCAGAAGACAAGTTTGAAGATTATGAGTACATTAAGGCTCTTTTATTGAAGAGATTTAAACTATGTCCAGAAAGCTTTAGAAAAAAGTTTGTGATGCACCAGAAGACCCATGAGAAATCATGGAGGAATTTTTGTTATGAAATTACAAGCTATTTTGAAGAATGGATAGGTGGCCTTGAGATAACTGACTTTGCCGGTTTGAAGAACCTCAATATCACAGATCAAATCAAGAAAAGAGTGCCTCATGAGGTAAGAGACCATTTTCTGGATGATTGGGCGAAGTTCATTTCTCCGACAAAATTGGCTGATCTACTGGACAAATATGATAGTGTTCGTAGTGGTTCGAAGAAATCTGGTGGTTATCCATCTAAAGACAAAAGTAATGAAAAATGGCGACCCCGTTCTCCACCTTTAGAGAGAACTGTCAAGAATAAATCGCTTCCTCCTCAGCACACATCAAAAGCATATTCATCCCGTAAAAATGATGAACCACCTAAGCTAACCTCCAGGGTAACTTGCTATAATTGTGGAAAAGAAGGTCATACGTTAAAATTTTGAAAAATGCTGGAGTTACTTTCCAAAAATCTATGGACAAAGCTCTAGCCCATCATAAAGGGTGTTGTAGTTCATATATAGATGATGGAGCAATCTATCCAAATACCTGGACTGAACACTTAAACCATACGAAACAAGTGTTTCAGACTCTAAGGGAAATAGGGTTTACAGTTAACCTCGAAAAGTGTGAATTCAGGAAAAGGCAAGTCAAATTCTTAGGACATTTAATTGGTTCTGGTCAGCATTCACCAGATCCCGAAAAAGTTGAAGTATTACAAAGGCTGGGTAAACCCACCACCAAACGGGAAGTACGTAGTTTGCTAGGGTTGGCTAGCTATTACAGAGACTATATACCGAATTTTTCCCAAATAGTACTTCCTTTAACCGATCTAACCAAGAAGAGTGTTCCTAATAATATACCTTGGACTAAAGAGGCTGATGAAGCATTTTTACAACTAAAAGAAGAACTCATAAAGATGCCATCTCTACATACTCCAAATCTCGACAAGCCTTTCCAACTGTACACCGATGCCTCTGCTACCGCCATTGGAGCTTGTCTGGCCCAAAACAATGATCAAGGCAAAGAAATGCCAATTGCATTTTTTAGTAAAAAGTTAAATCCCTCCCAAACTAAGTGGTCAACTATTGAAAGAGAGGCCTTTTGCGTTTTAGAGGCATTAAAGAAATTCGACACATGGATTTTCGGAGCCGAAGTGCAAATTATTTCGGACCACAATCCGTTAACCTATTTAACCAAAAGTGCCCCTCACGGAGCCAAATTGTCCCGATGGGCTCTAGCCTTACAGAGATATATAGCTGTTACATACAGGAAAGGAAAATGCCATGGTAACGCTGATGCCCTCTCGAGATTAAAATTTGACATGACAACATAATTTTTTTTTAATGGTTTGTGCAATTTTGCTTTATATATATATATTTATAATTGAGTGTTTTATCTTATTATGTAGTGTATCATTTTTGTGTGTGTGTGGGAGCTGCATATCTATGTGAAGCTCTCACCCCTTTCTGTTTTAAATGAGCAAAGTACTGGTGTGTTGATTCAAATTTTCAGAGCAGCATCGACACTCCAGTGACGGATGTGCTTCCCCTGGATGGACTTGTAAGGTTCCTTCGCGATTACTGAGCTCACGGAAACCCAGAAGGCGGCCCAGCCTGCCCGAACAGAGCCCCAGAGTTGACGGAGTCCCGGAGTTCACTTAAAAAGAAGTGGCAACGAGCGAGGGAGAGAGAAGCGAAACTTTTTTTTAGGCGAGAAGTCGTGTTGTGGTTGTGACACAGAAAGCTACACATTTTCTTTTCTTAGATGTATTAAGTGTTTTGTTGTAAAATGTGCTGTCGTGTGATATATTAAATGTTAGTTTAAATGTTTCAAAAGTTTCTTCATTCGACATTTGCAAATATTGACGAAGGTTCTCACTGCCTATTATTCACTCGCACGATGATTGGAAACCTTACTAACATAAATATTAAAAATTCCTGACCACCCTGAAGTTTCAGTCCCAGAATAAGAAACACTTCCATGTTTGAGAAATATGGAGAAATTTACAAGCTGCTCCTTCTCACGCAAGGGCAAGGCTATTCCCCAAATACCAATGGTTCCGATTTTTCGTAGTGCTACGAAATATTTTCCGATTATTGGAGAATACAATAGTAAATAAAAAGATGACTTCAAAAAACAGAGACGATACGGTGATATTCTTAAAGAAAGATCTGGAGGACTTGAAGTTGTAAATTGTAATCTTTAAGTTGTAAAAGGAAAACCTCAATGAGCACCCTAGCCGCTGAAGAGGAACTTCGAAGTTTCAGTGAACAGAATACCAGTTTGTCCCAGAAGACTTCCATTTTGGATGAATACAAAGATACAGTGCACACCGGTTATAGCGGACCTGAGATATAACGTAGTATCGGTTATAATTTACCTAGAAGGTTAAAAAGTACTTAACAAAAGTACGTACTTTTGCTATAACATACTTTTTATACCAAAGCCAAGAATAAAATTTTGCTACACAGAATGTCGCTAGAGCTTGTTGGAATATCTGCCCTCTTTCACAGCTGCAGATATTTTGAAGCGGAGGACTAGAATGTTCAGCCAGTCAGCGCATCTTTAATAGACTGCACACAAAAAAGAGTCCAATGAGACAGAAAAAACTAGCCTGCCGAATCACTCGTCTAGACTAACAAAATCTATCTCCTCTCCTGAGAAACCTAAAGAAACAACTGCAGAAAAACCCAGAAAATTTCAATGTGAAAAATCAATGCTAATCTTAAAAATGAAGAAGCATTCAAACAGAGAGCCGAAAAGAAGCTCCCCTTAAAAAGGTTTGAAAAATACATTAATAAAATTTTTCAGTACAAAGAATCTCGGATGATGAGACTGAAGGTTTGGTAACGGATCAAGACAACATAGTATGCATAGCAGCAAACTGCTCTGTGGTCAAAGAAAATGACGAGACTATACCACAAGAAGAAAATATGTAGAGGGTATACTGGACAGATTGTTGTTGGACCCTGTCGGAACTTCTGTTTACTTTCACAGCTGCAGATATTTTGAAGCCAAATGCTCTAGAATACCAACGAGTGTTCCGAACACATCGGAATACGTACTTCCTGTCAGGCTGAATCTGTGTAAATCTTCAAAACATAAGAATGTTACTAGATAAAAAGAATGGGAAAATGAAGAATTGTAGGGTGAAAATGTTAATATCATATCCATGTAAAACAAATATACAAGTTATTTTTAATGGCTGGTTTATGTAAATTTGCTTGACAACTTAACGACGTCTGAATAAAGGGCAATGGGCCTTTTTTCTATAATGCCATACAATGCCCTCCCTCAACCCCCCCCCCCCCCACTGTTTATTTTAAGCGGACTACTGCAAAAATTTAGAATAAACAACCAAATAAACCAAGAAACAATCTCTTAAAACCAAGGAACAAAGATTTATATACACGTGGGCTTATTAATAGGAAACTTCAAAGTTAAATTCGACTCAAAAATACGTTTCATTTTCTCTACAACACTACTAAGACACCACCGATGCTCGAGGAGAATGAAAGTGTTATCAGCGTGGAGGAGCCAGTCGAGAGAAAGCTGACGATTCCGGATTATCCAAAGGAGGAAAAAATTGAAATGTCACCAGCTCATGAGCCGTTGGATGTTAACGACTCGACGAAAGGTGCTTGTGGTAGAAAGGTAGTAGAAAAGATGACGTTCCACAACATCTTGAAAAAGAGGTTGTTGCGAGACAGCTGTCGACGGAGTATTCCAATGAAGATTCCAGCTGGAATGAGGAGCAATCCGGTTTGGCCAAAAGGCACATATTCGACTGGTGTTCAATTGCCGGTTGTTGTGTGTGCGGAGGTGATCTCGTGCCGCCACAGCGATTTATGCAAATATTAATTATGTCATTTTATACCAATTATTTAAAGTACTATGTGTGTTGGCTTTAAAAATTTTAATGCCAACCTTTCGACGAAAGATCATTTCTTAAGTAGATTTCACAGAAGTGATGATTTAATGGAAGTTCTGTGATATTTTTTATTCAAAATGCTACTCTACTGCATTATTGCAAGTAAATGTACAACCACCTGGAGATGGAAGAAATACCATATTTGGAATCTTCTAACTAAGGTTCAAGAATCATACTTCTGCATCAATTGCTAAAAGGGTTTTGAATTCAATGAGAAATGATATGTGTAATCAACTAGTGTACATACAGTGGCACAGTCCTGGTGGGTTTTATGGGTGTGTTTTTTATACACCAGAAGGGAAATAACCAGGGTAGGTGGAGAGGGGGGGAGGAGGAGGCACTGGGCTTGCCTCATAGATTACACTTCCCTTATCGAATAGATTCTATAGAAGACTTCAAAAATGAAATTAATTTAAAACTTCAAAACTTTTTTTTATAAAAAAGCCCATTTGAAAATAAACAGGCACCATTGATTAATATATCCCTTGAATAAGAATACATTGGATATATTATCCCAGCAAAAGAGGGCAACTCTAAGCTGGAATCCCAAAACTAAAGGAAAATTATTACTAGATAACAGAAACGTGGAATGAAGAATCTGGAACAGAAAATATGATTCTACCTAACTGAATATGTTATCTAATGATTGGAAATGCTCTAATCATTAATGTGATAATGTGTAACTACATTTTTTATTTAAATATTCACTCAAATCACAAAAATTGTTTTATTTCCATTTATCTGTTTATTAATTTAATGATTTCGATTGTTCGAGACAAGTCTGGTCCCGTCTACCTCCAATATTATCGAGACTATTTCAAAATATTTTTTTCTTAATTGCGGGCACATGCCGTGAGGCATTCAACACTACTACGACTGTAAGCGTTGGTAAATACATTGTGAGGGCTCATGTGTGTGCGCCATTCAACACTACTACGACTGTAAGCGTTGGTCAATACATTGTGAGGGCTCATGTGTGTGCGCCAACATTATCCCAAAATAAAAATGTGGATGACTTCTCAAAAGTTTAAAATTTATGTAAAATGGTAGAAAATATTAAGCCATAAACACAGGTCTAGGCAGCTAATTTTATGTGACAGTTACATGTAGAATTCAAAATATCACACACACATTCAGGCTCTCTTTTTTCTTACTGTCCTAAGGGTAAAACAAATTACTTATACTTTCAGGTTAATTATACTTTTTTTCAAACTCCAGGGGGGTGTGCAAGTGCACCCTCCTTCCTGGCGCCCACAATTAGACAGGGTCAAAAGTTAGCTAAAACTTTTGAGGTATTTCATGAGGTATATAATGCTGTACAAGCAGTTAAAAATTATATATTAAGCAAACATACGGCTGGTAATTTTTTAATCACAGTTTCTCGTAGTTTGCATCAAAGCCTCGAATTATAAATGTTTTTCTTTTTAATAAGTGAGTTAGCAACATTGTTTTTTACTGTTTTGTCCCTGTGTATAAGAAATTGCTTTTAATTTATTTTCACTGAATATATTAATATTTTCTGCATTTACTGAATGTTTTGTTTTACAACTTTGGATTCGAATACTTTACGATTTCACACGTTCAATTTGCATTTTGAACAATATTGGGCCATTGCACAGGTGATGTAGACAATATGTTCTGAAATACATACTGCATTTGATTTAGCCAGTATGAGCATTCCTCCCCCCAGTGACAGTATGAGGCATGATAATTCAAACGAGGATTTTGATAAGCTGTCTTCATATTTCACATGGTCTTTTTACTGTGGAGTCGCCATTATGTACTACAAGTTTAAGAACAAAAGAGGAAGTTTGGACAAAGTGATGTTTTGGATAGCGTATAAAAAATGGAGTACGAACCAGAAACGTCAATAATGCGCTTGTCAAAATCGGGGCTCACTGCCTTGCCATTCTTGTGGATAATTGGCTAGACACTCCTGCAGCAGGATGTCTTAAGTGTCCGACTACTTCAGTCAACAGGATTGTACAACTGGGAAGAAACCCAGATGTACCCAGAAACAACAGATGCTGGGAAACCGAAAACAGCAGTGACATGGAACAGGAAGTAATCCTAAAGCTCTACCCTTCGAGAGTGAACATGGATTTGAAGAAATCGCAGACTGCAACGGGAGGAGAACAACTTGAAGATATTAACACTCAACAGAAGAATACTTGTATTTGAAGCAGTCAAAGACATTTACCCCATGGAAAGGGGACAGCTACTTGAAGCAACCAACAACCCTGGAAAAGGAAAATGAAAGCATCAATAGCGATTATTTGGAACCCTCAGGTGGCACTAACACAGAATTATCTTCCAATCAAAGTGCAATTCTTAATGATCTTGAATTTTCTAAATTATTTAATAAAATGTACTTGGATGAAGAACCAGCAGTTCAAGTAAATTACTTTTCCAGGCGTAAGACTTTCAAGAATAGCTACAGAGCCCAGCGATAAGACTGAATTTGGAAAGAATAAATGAAGTAAACTAGCTTCCGAACAATTGTATAAAATTGTACAAGAAATGAAAGATATTCTTGCTCAAAAAATTTAAATTCCACTATTAGTAAACGAGAATTAATACCAAATATTGAAACCAAATGATATTAATTTAGCAAATTTTTCCAGTAACTCATTCTGTACTCAGGAAAATCGATGAACAAATACCCCAAATGAAGGTAAGAGCATACAATCATTATGTATTGTAACAGTGCCCCATCATCGTTTCCGTATTTCAGTGGCAGAACAAAGTTTCTTTCAACAATAATGAAGTTTCATTAACTTGTCCAGACATCAGTTTATCTCAAACAATGTCATACAGACCAAAGATATTTTCTCTGCGCCTATCCGATGTACTTATGAATATCCACCGGAATCCAACATAAATCTAAAGAACTGATATATCGGTTGAAACAGAATGGTTTCTTTTTTATGATACTAGACGCCAAAGGAACAAACGAGTATTCAAAAATAAGAACCTTCCTCGTGTTTCAACTTCTTAACATTTTAATTCTACACTAAGCATGCACGAATAGTTACATTCTGGAAGCCAATTCTTATGATTAGTCCTAAAATTTTAAAAATTCAATTACTGCGGAACGAAGAGATAAAAAGGGATTTTTTTTCTTTTTTTAAACATACTTGAAGAATACAGCAGACTTGAATACTGAACCTTTGCATATAAATAAGACTTTTAAAAGAAACCCACAAAGATAGGGTAGGCTTCTGTAAAATGAAAGCAATAATAGCAGTTATTTGGAAGCCTGAGATGGCACCATTACCAAAGAAATATCTTGCAATCAAAACCCCTCTTAATGATCTTGAATTTTCTATAATAATGAATAAGTATATTCAGGGACGTAGCCAAGGGGGGGTAGGGGGGGGTCATAACCCCCCCCCATGAGGAATTTTTTGCCATACAAAATGTATATTCTTCACTTCCTTATCACACACACCTGTATGCATATATGTGAGTTGCAGTAGTCATAACCCCCCCCCCCTCATGAAAAATTTCTGGCTACGCGCCTAAGTGTATTGTATTTAGAAGATGAACTAGCAATTCAAGAGTAAACTCTACTTTTCCAGATGTAAGACTGTCAAGAAAAGCTTTATAGTCTGGCAGTAAGACAGAATTCTGAAAGAACGAATCCACAAAAATACAGTTGGCTAAACAACGGAATAAATTTGTAAGGGAAATGAAAGATATTCTTGCTCAAAAAAAAAAACAAAAAAAACCTGAATTCCACTAGCAGTAAATGAGAATTAATCCTAAATATTGAAACAGACATTTGTTAAACAATCAAACAATAATATTGATTTAATAAATTTTTCCGAAGACTGAAGGATTTACCTAATCAGGGAAATCGATTAACAACCCAACACAAATGAAGGTAAGCACATAAAACCATTATGTATTACAACAGAGAGCCCCACTGGAGCTCCCAAATTTCAGTTGCAGAATAGAAGGGAGCCTTCCAAAAATACTGAAATTTCACAAACTCATCCAGACAAATTTATCTCAAATGACTGAAGATCATTTGTGTCAATAACAATTTGGGTAATTTGTTACTCAAAGGAATTTTCTGCCTCAAAAATCGCATGTTTTCTGTAGGATATACTCAAACTGTTTTATTACCAGACTATACCTTTAAGAACAGAATCATAATTACTGGTGCGGATAGGTCCGATATAACTTGTGCTGAACAATTCCAGAAACTTAACTTCAGAAATGTGACGATATTTCAATTAAAAAAGAAGAAAACATTTGGTTGCTCTACAGTATTTTTTCTTCTCATAGGTTATTCTTTATTGTGTCTATAACAATTTATGTAATTTCTTACTGTGATTTTCTGTGTGAAAAATCAGATATCTTTGCCAAAGGATATACTGAAACTGTTTTATTACCACAATCGTTAGATTCAGAGCACAAACGTAATACACCTGAACCAGACAAAATGAAATCAATTTCTTATGCAGTAAATCGAAAATCAACAATAATGTCTCATCTAAAATTAGACTCTTCCCGCCTTCAAAAGAAAAGGAATAAAATACAATTTCTAAACTGTTTAAAATTTGAAATTGTTTTCTTCACGACAGAAATATCCGTGGAACAATCTCATTATAAAAGGGTTGTTCCAGATGGAATCCAAAATCTCGCATTCAAAGGGGATACAGAAATCTAGCCAGTAACAGTGAAAATGAATGTACCCAACAAATATCTTAGTGCAGTTTTAAATTAAAAAAATTGCACTGAAATTTCAACAATTATTAACTGTGAATAACTTATTCTTGTGCACGTTTCTTCACACATATTTCTTAAAAACAAATACAAAAAAGTATGTAATCAGTGGAGACATTATGATTATATAATGTAAGCGAGTCGTAATAGTTTATTATAATGTCGTTCTTTTAAAATTTGTTTTAAATAAAAATAAAAGCATAAACTTAATTAATAAAAATAAAGATTCTGTGTTATATGAATATGTGGTACGAGTCACAAGCACTTGACCAACATTAGTAGAGTTAACAGGTAATCAGTCTTATAATTATCCATATTATAGGGAGCTCTACTATTGTATACGATGTCACTGACTAGTATTAATATGGGTGTCACACAATACAGGTATCACATACAGATACAATAATACAGATTTACTGTTGTTCTTTTCTAAATCTTTTCAATTATAATTTCAAGTTTGTCATATCAATAACTCATTCATTATTAAATTTCGAATAATGCTATAGAAGACTCGAGCACTTTGAACTTCGATTTTCCAGGGACATCTTGTCTGAGCCCCTCAAACCAAGTAATAATATACAATGTGCATACCATTCAAGTACAAACTCCTTTGTATCTATTGATGATCTACTTTATCATCATAATCAAATTTCAATCCGATTCATGAATCGCGTAGTTTTAACGAACACCAAGGTAATTCATCTGCAAGGGAAAGTTCACAGTATCTGGAAGCAGATTTTGAAATAAATGCAATAGCAAAAGGTACAGCTGAAAGATTAAATCAACCTGGGAAGAAATTTCACAAACTTTACCATCCCAAGATCTGCCGTTTAATTTAGACCAGCAACCCAAGGTGAAATGACCCAAAAATTGAGTACCGGATTCTGACTTCAGTTGTCATGAACTGCAATATTAATGTTGTTGCCAGAATTCATTCTGATGCAAAAATTCTGCCCCCCCCCCATGTAACACATTTTGAAAAAACATGAAATTTTCATAATCTCATTCAAGTACATTAACGTATGTATAGCTAATAAATAAACTAACACATGTATAAAAAAATTTTATTGGTGCAATACCCCACCTTCCTCCAATACACACACACACTGAAAAAGGTAATGTTGAATTTTGAACACATTTCTTGTCACATTTTTTTTTTTCAAAAATACATGAAAATTTTAGTTTCATTCAAATGTCCTAGAGTTTGTTATGGCAATCCTACATGAGGGGCATCTGCTTATAGGGAGAGGTGTCTCGGTAGGAAAATGTACTAGAATATGCATAGGTTATATGCATTGAAAACACCAATTTAAACAATATTGTTTAAACAAGATTTTTATTTTCTATGCATTTACACAAAGATAAATAACACACATGAGTATTTACAGCTAAATAACATTTTGTAGCAGTTTGAATTGAACTTACAAGGTTTATAAAGGAATTCAGGAAAGATTTTTTGTTCGTATGTTCTAGCTAAAAGTTACCTTCTTATACTTGCAGCCAAATTGAAGTACATCAATTGCCTGAATTATTCAATACATAAGTTTGGGGTTATTCCTTGAAACAGTTTAAGTACAATGCGTCTGAAATGCACATTACTCAAGAAAATTTTAAACAAAGGCCTATGTTTTGACATATTTTATATTGAAATTTATCAGCTGTTTTTTTTTTTTCCCTTAGAAATCAGAAAATTGCAAACTTTTTCCAGCTTTTGAAGTTGTTGCATATCCAAGAATCTTATTATTAAGTATGTATCAGTCAAAGTCATACAATCTCAAACAGACTTCAGAGTACTCTTTCTGTACTAAGTCTCAAATCGCCATTCTACAAATGAACTTTTAGTACTTGTTTTGAAGAGTGTATTTCAAAAGAATAGTGATTTGGTACAGAATTACAAATAAACTACGTCAAACCCTTCAGGATTTTTTAAAAAACCTCGTGACATGCAGTACTGTACTAAAGTACTGTAGTAACTAACTAAAAGTGTTCTTTGAAATTTTCTACTGGCTCTGCACCCGTAGGATTATTTTCAGTGGGTGTTTATCCCTAGAGCACCCTCTTAGTCAACATCTCTGTGTATATGTATAAGTGAACACGATAGCTTCTAAATAGTGCATTCGACTGAGCTCAAATTTTGAATATGTGTCACAGATCACCTTCTTAACCAAGGGTACCGATTTTGATTAGTTTAGAGCTGGCACTTGGTTCAAAGAGTTGCAAAAAACTTTTTTATACACTACAGCTAATGGACGCAAATTATTTAATGTGCTGATGGATTCAGTTGAGCTCATATTATAAGTCACTATCTTAACATACTGTATAGCTTTTAGTGGGTGTAGAACTTTTTTTTTTACAGGACTCAAAAACATCATTCTTATACATAGTGGCCTATATACTCAAATTATTTCAAGTGCACTAGTGTCTGAATCCTAACTAATATTATAAATGCGAAAGTGAGTTTGTTTGTTTATTTATGACGCTTTCACGCCTACACTGCTGAATCGATTAGGATGCATTTTGGTTTAAATATAGAGGGGACCCTGGAGTTGGTTATAGGCTAATTAGAATTTTAGATTTTTCATTACTTTTTTAATTATTAATTAAAAACCGTTTTTACATTGCCATGGTTGGCGAGTTTCGCCCGTATCAAATGATTCATGCTTTGAACTAACAAGAATGCTATTACTTCAATAAATAAGCGCGCGTGCATCTGAAAAACATTAAATACCACGGAAATTAAGCCAGTTTTATGCCAAATCTATCTATCTGTAATAATAAAAATGAATGTTCTCCAGACAAATCAACGGAAAGCAGAGCTTTGAAAATTTGAGCATGATTGAGCCCATAACTTCGGTAAAGTGCACCTGAGGCTCAAAATTTTGAAATTTTAACTACTTTTCAAACTATTAATTAAAAGCCGTTTTATCGCCCGCACAAAATGATTTATGCTTTTGAAATAAAGCAGAAATTCTATTTGCAAAATCACAGGCATTTGAAAACATGGAAATTATGTTGATTTTACGCCAAATTAAAAAGCATAAGAAAGGGGTACTTACATATTATCCTGGCGGTCCGCCAAGACAAGCGATTTTTTGCCGAAATAAATGCCGGGCACATGAAATTAATAATGGTTTTGAATACGATTGGCAACAGTTTGGCAACCTATTTGACGATAAAACAGTTTGGCAGGAATGACCACTGGGATAATACGTAAGTACCAAGAAAAATCCAGATGTGTTTCTTAAAGTTCATAAATTTCCAAATCCTACCAATAATATAAATGTGTACGTTTGTGTGTTTGGATGTTTTTGACTGAATCACAAAAATGGTTGAACGGATTTGAAAAATTTGTAATGAAAATAGCTTATGCCCTGGATTAACATACAGGCAGTCTTTCAAGCATATAGCATAAATAATTCTTTTACAAAGACACTCAAAATAATTCTAATGCATTGCGCTCTATGGACATTTTGTAGCTACTAAACCGATTCTAAAACTTTTTTCACTGATTAAAAGTTACATTATTCCTGAGTATCATTGTTTGTTTTTGGATTAAGACCGATTGACTGCACTAGGGTCCTAGGCCTATATGGAAAATTCCTCTGTGGGGGATTTTCTAAGGGATCCTAGCCCATATTTATGCGAGGTTTTTTAGAAAACCACGGAAAACTGGGAGCAGCTAGGTCGACAGGCGCGACCAGGGTTTGAATCTGGCACCTCCCCCCTTGCAGTTTTGAGAGCAGAACTTCTTAGACACTGGTGGCATCCTAAGTGTTATAGGCTACCTTTAATGCATATATCACAGATAGTTCTTTTACAGGGATGCTAATAAGAATTACATTACGCTTTATGTGCATCTCTGTAAGTACTGAACCGATTCCTAAACTTTTTTCACTGATAGTAAGCTACACTATTCTTGAGTATTATAGGCTAAAATTCATGCATGCAGCATAAATAGTTCCTTTACAGGAACACTCAAAATAATTCTAATACATTACGCTCTCTGGGTATCTCTGTAACTACAGAGCCGATTCTCAAACTTTTTCACTAATAGAAAGCTGCTCTATTCCTGATTAACATACACTAAAATTCTTGCATATAGCATAAATATTTCTTTTACAAAACAGTTCGCAAATACTGTCATAACTGTCTGTATTCGCCAAATGCCTGAAAAAAATCTAAATTTAGTAACTCTGGGGATATTCTCTTATTTTAAATGAAGTATACTACCATGCATTATACTTCATTTGAAACAAGTAAAATGCAAATAATATTTAAATGCAGTTCCTTTTGTCGCAACAATATTTGTTATTCACACATGCTACATTTCTGTCGGGACCTAATTCTAAAGCCGACGCGGACGAAGTCACGGGTAGCAGGTAGTACTAAATAAATTTGATTCAACTCAATTGAATATAAACACTTGGTAATGATAAAGTTTCAGAAAGTCAAGTTGAGTCACTCCATACTTTTTACCTTCCAAATTTGTACCATGAAAGCAAAGTATTGTAATCATGAAAATATTCGACTTACAGATTTTAATATATTTATATGTTTAGATCCTCTCAATTCATTTATAAAATTTTCATACAGTGATGTGTGTATCTGTAAGTGTGCATGTAGATGAACACAAAAACTCCTAAATGGTGTATTTGATTAAGTTTAAATTTGGTATATATTGGGTAATATAAAAAGTCACGTGGGTTTTTTGGCACATTTTTAGTGGCAAAAAACTGCAGACTTTTATATGTACTCTCGGCGAGAGAAAAAGAATAAAACAAGCTGAAATTTCTAAACATAAATATGAATAATTACTCATATATTAGTATACAATCAAAAATAATATTTTTTTGCATTCTTCTTTTTTGGCTACCAAATAATTATACTTCTTTGAGTGACCACCTCTCTTAATGAACCATTTTTTGTGGAATAAAGGGTGGTCGCTCATGAGAAGTTTCACTTCACAAGTTTATAGGTCTCGTTTACACTATGGCACTGATGTATGTGTTGTATGTATAGTTCTTTTACGGGGCAGAAACAAATTCCTTTACATTATCGTATTGATGTATGTGTTGTGAGCATATGTGCGTGAATACGAAAGCTCCGAAATGGTGCATTCAATTCAACTCAAATGTTTGTGTGTATAGGAGTGACACTATTTGTGTACACAGTGTTTTTATAAAAAGGTTGCAAAAGTTTGTTTACATTATGTCGCTGGTGTATATGCTTTGTGTATGTGTGTAAAAAAGAAAGCTACTAAATAATTAATTCGTTTTAACTCAAATGTGTATGTATATTATGTGTGAGGAGTTATAGTATGTGTGTACAGGAGGTTTTTTGCATCCCTGAATGGGAGAGACTTGATATTTGACTTTCGATATACATATATTTATACACCCCCATTTCACCATTGGTATTGATTTTTGTGTTCATAGAGCTGACAATTTCTTTACATAGTTGCAAAAACTAGCGCTTATACATCACTTTCCATACCTGCCAACATCTAATGAAGAAAATCCAGTAGATTTATGTTGTATCTAATTCTAAGTCATAATTACTTATCTAAGTCGCAAAGCACTCTTCAAAATCTTTTCACACCTTAAATTTTGCCCTCTATTCTATGTATCATTTTTTAAAAATATAATTTGACATGGCACGACATAGTTATGGTTTTTAAAATGAAACTTTGCTTTTTATGACAATTTATGTTTGAAATTTCAATCACACATAAGGTCGTGATATTAAAAATAGAATTTGTAAAAGAGCTCAGAAATAGAATTCTTTCAACATAAGAGGAATAAAACTTCAATGTTTCTTTACGTTCACAAGTTTTTTCTTAAATGTTCAAAATTTTACAAAATATCTGCTTTTTAGACTAAAAAAAAGTAGCAAAAATTTTTGGGACTTTGAACTCTCTTTCACAAAATGTTACAATTAAACGATTTTTGCCATCTAATTCTGACAATTTCAAGAATCCTTCACAAATAAGTAATCAATATAAGCAGAAATCTTTATTATTGGACCAAAATACCATGATATATTAATCCATATTAAATGAATAGACTCTAAGAGCAGTAATGTTTCAAAACTGGTGGGGAAATAAATGTGTGGACAGGGTTGGCATGGTTTAAACCAAATGGTTTTTTTCTCCAAAAAACCAATTGGTTTTTTTAAAAGAATAATTTAAAATTACAAATACTACAGATAGAATACGTTCTAATATATTTTTAAATTATCCTCATAAGTATCAAGAATAAGTTTATTATATCACTCTAGATACCTTATTGTTTTATAATTATTAAAAATTATTAATTAAACTTAAATTATAGGCTGCATTTTTTACTTGAATAATGCTTGATACTTGAACTTTTCCAAAATAGAGGTTTTGTGTTTTAACAACTTATTTCTAAACCTTAAAAATATCATTTTGAACTAAATATCACCATTATTACTGATGAATCTAAGAGCAATATTCCATGTAAAATGTAGTAAACAATTACTATTGTATTATATTATACTAGCTGCCAAGGTGGCCAGCTTCGCCCCCCCATATCTTACCATATTTACTCAGTCAGTTTTGTCTAAATTATCGGAGTCCTTTCAACGAAAATCATATTTCATGGTTTTAACAGTATTTGTCATGAAATGTATTTAGGTTATGGTTGCTACAAATTTTGGGGGTATCATGACAAAAGCTGATGGTGACCATGGGACATGTGAATAGATCCGAAAGATTTTGGGGTCCTCATCATGGCACGGTGGTAATGTCACTGAAAATGGTAGATGGCCGAAGTGTGAGGGTCCCGGATTTGGGTCCCATCATGCGGCTGTCGATCTAACGGTCTGGAGTTTTGGTAGGTTTTCTCCAGATGTAACGTGGATACGCGTTAAAACCCCTTAGAAAGTCCTCCTGCCAAGGCATCTCCTATCCTTGGCAGATCACTCAGAGTACCGTTGCCATTAATCAAATCAAAAAGAAACAATTTGCTTTTTCGTGTATGGAAACACAAAATGGCTAAAATATACTTCATTGCAAAGTAGTTTTTTTTTTAAATGTGCAATAAACCTGAAGTAAAAAAATCCGAAAGATTTTGCTTCTTTGCACATACATTGTTATTTTTTAATCTATCTACTGCGTGACACACGTAACCAGTAACAAATAGGCTTGCTTCACTTGATGTCATTGAACTGTTAATCTGGATTTTTGCACGTGTGTTATTGTTATTACGCTAATGTTTACATCTAGTTCTTGCAGCTCCCAGCATAAAAATATCGTCAATTTTGGTACCGCATACATTAGCGTATTATATAAGTAGATACTAAATATAAAAAAATAGTATCTCTAAATAAAATATTAAAATTGAATGATTTCAATGTCCACATAAGTATAGCAACAATTTTTTATTTACTTTGTTTTAATTATTTTCAGAAGAAATATTAATTTTTATTTGAACATTTTACAAATAATTTTATTTATAAATATGTAACATGTAATTATAAAAGGATTAAAAAAAACCCAAAAAAACCTGGTTTAAACCAAAAAAACCCTGTTTAAACCAAATAAACCCGGTTTTTTGGTTTTTTTCAAATAAACCGGGTTTTTTTCCAACCCTGTGTGTGGATTATTAAAACTTCAAAATGTTAGAAAACCAGTAAATTTTAATGTAAAATCAGGAGACCAGGAAAAAACCATCAAATTCCAGTAGTCTCCTGAAAAATCCAGTAGAGTTGGCAGGTATGACTTTCTATGGGTGCAAATGATTCAATCCTTTATGTGTCGTATTACTTTGATGAAAACACAAGTGTTTTTTTTAATTAACAAAATTTTATAAAAATTTGTGCATGTACAATTAATTCATCTATTCATTTTAAGCTTTTGGCTATATGGATATGAAAAAATTTATGTTTCATAATAATGGAAGTGCTCTAATCTTCATTGTACATAACTTTCGAACTCTACAGCCTAGAAAATCACTGGTGCAAGAAGAAAGGAGTTAGCCTGTTTAGGGTCTAAATGGTGCATTAGAATAAGTTCAAAATTCTCTGTGTATATTTTTAGGTCACTACTACAAATCTGTGTACACTTTGGTGTGTATAGGGTCAATAGCTTTTGCATAGTGCTACAAAAACGAATTCCAGTACACTATGGCCAATAGATGAACATTCTTGAAAGTGTGGTATCATTTGTATTGTAAAATCAATTGAGCTCAAAAATATGCTGTAGGTTATTGTCTAGAAACCCAGAGGTGAAATGGTTAGCACACCACGCTGCCATCACATAGGTCCGGGGTTCAAATCCCAGGCTGGGCAATGATGACCCAGCCTTTCATCCCTTGAGTGGGTCAACAAAATGGGGACCAAGCTTGTTTGGGGTCAAACACTGGCTTTATGTCAGGCTGACCACCTGGCCGAGGCATATGTATCTGCCCCCCAGAGCCCATGGTCACGCAGGCCCTGGCCCCGCAGAGGGGCTGTTATGCCAATGTTTGACTTTGACAATAGGTTGTTGTCTTACATAGTGCATATATTTGGGTATGTGCAGGGCTCAATATGTAGGCAGGGTTGCTAACCTATGAGGAACTGTTTGAGGAGTGTCGGTGGGGATTTAGAGGAGTATTTTGCATTTTTGAGGAGCAATTCAATAATGCTGGCAGAAATCACTATAAAACAACCTCTTACGTGCATCATGTTTTTATAATTTCAATTTAACCAAAACACACATCTATAAATGTTTTTAAAAAGTGGTATTTACTAAATAGCTAAAACACACTTTGAATATTATTAACAAGGCCATAGCCAGGCGGTCTGCACCCCCCCCCCCCCAAATTTTAAAATTTTGTTGAGAAAGCAATAATAATGAAGCCTTTTTGTGAAAACCGTTATCAACAGTTGGACCCCCACCCAAAAAAAAAAAAAACATTTCCTGGGCACGGCCCTGATTATTAACAAGCTAATTTTCATCTACAAATACACACCTATAACACAGAATCACAACAAGAACACTTTGAATGTTTTTAACGCCTTGCCTCGCAGATGTAACATTAACCCCATGATTGTTGATAAAACTATAAAATTTGCAATTTCCAAACTAAAGTTTACTGCAGATATTATACAAATAATTTAGTACCTAAGAAATACACTTTTTACAATAAAATATTTTTAAAAAATTGTATTTTCTTTTTTGGTGTGGTTGGAAAAGATTTTAAAAACTCCTTTTTTTTGGGGGGGGGGGCTGGGAGTAGGAAAGTGGGCAAGTAATAAACACTGAGGGGCACTTCATTTGTTCTGCACACAAGTGCTTGGCATAGCAATGTCTTTCACCCCTCTGGAAATTGAAAAACCTGTGCTACATCAGTGGCGTAGTGAGAGGGGGCAAGGGGGTCTAACATGCCCCGGGAGTCTCTAAGGCAAAGAAAATCAGTCAAAAAATAGCATGGAGGGGTGCCAAAAAGGTATTGTATACTGGGTGCCAGTTCTGCTCGCTACGTCGCTGCTACATACTTTTCTTTGCTACATACAGCAGCACAAAATGCATGATTTTTTGACTTGTGGGACTTTTTTCAACACCGGCCATAATTCATATTCTTATCTAAAACACTGCAAATGTGTTCTTTTCAAAAGCGACATTTTTAAGAAGATAAGACAGCACACAGCAACGACAAACTAATTCACACCCCATAACCCGTACAAAATCCTATGCGCACGCAGCGAGTGAGGCATTTCATGTTCACATCCCAGTGGCAGAAAGTTTTGTAGCTGTCTGCGACAAGCTTTCAGAGTTTCATAATCAGTCTGCAAAATTTTGCGTGTAATTTTAGTGGATAATTCATAAATAAAACCAGCAATTTTTAACCACTGATGTTAAATAGTGTTGACTCTAGAGGAAAAAAAAAAATCCGCTGGGGAAAAATTAAAAAAGGACAACCTGTTTTCAAAAAGGGTACTTGAGTTCCCTGAAAAAGTATAGGTAGATAGCATATTACAGAAAACTGGTTTGAAACAATCTGAAAAGGACCAGGGCTTATCCCCAAAACTTCTAGGGTTGTAATGTGCGTTTTGACTTACGGTGCATAGTTAGTTCTATTTTTTCTTTTTTCAGAGTCATATACAAACTTTGTATTGCATCCAACTGTTGGATGTACATCATTTAAAATCAAGTTACTGAAATGTATTTGTTCTTCCTCTTAAACACACATGGACGCCGGCAGCATAGGGCAAGGGGGGGGCCTTACCCCCCTGGATTATTGTATTCAGTGTTTTCCCTAGCTTTTTTGTTCTTTTCCACATGGTAACCATACGTTGAAGTAGTCTTCGCCCCCTCCCCACCCACCCCCCTGGGAAATATTGTGATGCCCATGTACACACACACTCTTCTAGTTTGATGTTTGCTCATTTATGAAACGCACTATTCTTTTATTCTTAAAATATATCAATAAAAATTATTATTATAAATAAGATATGTAAGTTTTAGCATAAATATAAATCAAAAACATTTTAACTCACAGAATTTTCAAAAGGTAAGAAACAATGTTTAAAATAATTTTAAATTTTTTTTGTGGCATGCTAACAAAGTCCCTTTAAGGAAACAGTTTACCATTTCAGCATTTTTTTTCTAAACTATAGTACAAATGATGAACTGGATGCATTTCAATGTTCAACTAATAGTACATTTTGAAAAAATAAATTTCTTTAAACTGCACATTTAAGTAAAATTTTTAAAAAGTTTAAAAATCTGATTTTTAAAAAATCTCTCGACTAAAAAAAAATTAAGATTTTTGTGCAATTAAAAAAAAGGGGGATTTTCAAAAATATATTACACAAGGCTGTGCATAGATTTTCAGATACATCTAATATTACGTCTAATATAGTTTTTGTGCTGATATACGATACAGTGTAAAAAAAATAAAATGTAACATATCTTCATATAATTTCTGTAAAATACAAAAGAAAAAAACTGAAGGCTAATTCCATGCACAGATTTATCAGATAAGAACTGTAATAAAGAACATGTACAAAGAAAAATTTAAAAAAAAAAAAAAAAAAAAAAACAGGGTGGCTACAGAAATTGAGAAACAAAGTTCCCTGATTTCCCTGACTATCTTTATCAAATTTCCAGAACTAATTATATACATACCATAATCTTTCATGTAAATCACCATTGTGTATCATGCACCAACAGGTGAAAGCTTCATATAGGGAAATAAATAATAGAAAACCACAAAAATGCTTAATATTAATAAAATGTTAGTTCAGTTTCATAAATCCAAACATAAAATTTAGTTGAACACAAAAAGACAATATGTAGCAGAAGGTTTCCTCGTTTTATAAAGATAGTGTCCAATTTTAAGCGTAAGGATGACTGATAAAAATAAACTGGCCACCTAGTCAACTTATTTAATTTCAATCAATGTATCGTTTCAAATTTCAAAAAATATGTAAAAAGGCTTGAAAATGAGCACAATCTATAACAGGCATGAAAACAGCTGAAGAGCAAAAAAGAGGAAATACACGTGGACATATTTTCCAGCAAAAAATTGAAAAATTTACGTGCACGTATTTTCAGGCATATATAACAAGGTTGATAATCAGGGGCTTAGCCATGGGGGGGGGGGGGGGGATATCGGGATATATCCCCCCCAAAATGTTTGGATTAGTGATGAAATTCCATCTATTTATACACATATAGGTTCATATCTCCCCCCAAAAAATTTTCCTGGCTACGCGCCTGTTGATAATGCAAAAACATGGAACTGGGGAATAATTTGTGAGCTTAAATTCAACCACTGTTAAACTAAATGGTGTACTAAACAATTTCTACCATTTAAATTTCAACCACACACAAAATGACTGTGATCCTGAAGAAAATAATTATGCACTGTAAATGTTTAATAATCAGTTTTAGATATACAATATTTATTAAAAGAAAACAGGCTATAATTATTTAAAATAATTATCTTAAACAATATCGTAAAATCCTAGATCAAAACAAATCATAAGTCTCACATCCAAATTTCAGATTATTCTTTTGATATGAAAATAAAATAAAAAAAATGATTCTCAAAAATTTTAAGACCTATCTTTTTTTTTTTTTTTTTGATCAGAAATGGAATGAAAAATTATACATATGGCATTGGCATTTTCTAAAATAAGCATTCAAATGATAGAATAAAAGTGAAGTTTTCTTGTTTTGTTGGAAAAAGAATAATTCTTTAATAAATGTCTAAATATTTTCTCAGGTAAAATTTTAGAATCTTAGCAGTCTTGCAGCACATCAGCACACAGAAGTGGAACTTATGACAGGGACCTATGTTCTGCTCCTTCCTATATTAGCTGCAAAATACCAACTCACAAGATTATGCTTTTTAAAATTAACTGTAAAAATAATTACCAAAGAAAAACCTGCACATGAGAATAAAACGAAATAGCGATTTTCCTGATTTTAAAATTGAAGTGAAAATGTTTCAGAAATCAATAAACATATTATGGGGAAAATAATACTTTTCTGTTGAGTTACTAAAATGCCTTAAATTTTAATTTAACAATAGAGTATTAAAAACTCTGTTTTGCATCTTGTTTTTAAAATTATTCATTTACCAAAAGGATGCAAATAGATTGAAGTTCAGTTGGCAAATATGGAACCCGGAAATCGGGGATAGTTAGTTACCATAATTTCGCTAGTATAGTCCGCGGATTATGCATGTCAAAAAGGGATTTTTTTCCAGGACACGGACTATCTGGCTGAAATAAATTTCTTTTGCAAAAAAATTTAGTATATTGATCTTGCTTTTTGATCTGTAGTTAGCGCGCAAGCTCCAGTGAAGCCGATGCTAACAAATTTATTTCTGTAGAAAATAAAGCACATAGATGCACTTGAAGTGACGGCACGTCGGCATGCAGGGAGCATTTGAATTTCCCCCCCCCCCCCCCATTATGTCATTTAAAGCATTGACGTAGTTACAGGTGCGGACAAGCTTCGTGAAACCATTTTAGAAATATTTCCGTCCGATATGCAGAAGAACCAAATTTTGAATGTGCTTTAAAAAAAAAAAAATAATAATTTATGTAATACGGGGGGAAAACGGGCCTTCACAAACCGAGGTACCGACGCCGCGTCAACATGGAGAAGGTTGTTATTGTTTTGTCTTCACTGAGCGAGCTGGCTAATAAAGCAAGAGAGCGAATTCTGCTGAGACGTTAAAACATGACTTGTGTCGCCTAGTCGCCTCAATTTCTTTCTTTTTTTTTCCGATTGCGAACGCGAATTTTTAATAAAGAGCATTTTTAAATTTCATATTTCGTTAACTTTTAACCCAGAGAGAGTATCAATTGAATGTTGTTTAAAATTAAGTATTATGTGGATTGACCCATGAAAATTAGTAATGATCTTTTCTTTTCTTTTTGCTTGGTTATGTACATTTTCATAAATGATTAATAAAAGTAATCTCTTTATTTATTTAAGGAGGCGATACATCTTGCCTAAGGACGGATTAATGCAAGTTTATGGTCGGTTAGTTGAAATTTGTTTAGTTTATGGAAGTAAAATAGAATTTCTTTTTCCTGTAGCGGAGGAGTAATCGCTCCCCCCCCCCCCCAATCCCTTTAATCCGTCCGTGGTCTTACCATTAGTTAACTTTTCACGAAGTTACGGTACATATTTTTAGTAAAATCCGCGTAACTGTTAAAAAAAAAAAACCTCTGAAAATTTTGGTTTTCTTTTTCTTACGGATTTCTTAACATTAACTCACATTTTAAAAAAGCATTATTCTTTTATTCAGCATAAAATTAAGACGTGTACGTTTTAATAGCTATAAATATCGAAGTATTTATTTATTGGAATTATTATTAATAATTTATTTAAGAAAAGTATATTTAAACTACCATAAATTATTTTACTTCCTTTGCATGTTGAAGACCTAAAGGAATACGACAGGATTTATATTTTAAATACCATTACTAAAAGCTGCACTTTTATACAAGTTTTATTTGTCGTGTAGACCGTCAGTTTGCTTTATTTAAACAAAAATCCCAGTTTAGCATTCATAAAATGTCTGGAAGTTCTCGTTCGGCCGACGATTTTTCCAAAACCAAGCAAATTTTTGGATCCGAAAATGACCACAAACATTTCGTTTTCAATCCACGTTTTCTAATATATTCGATTAATCTGCCATTTTCTCAATAGAAGTATCAGTTAAGCTGGTACGTGTCCGTGAAAAAAATTTATAGATTCATCAAGTGCACAAAACAGCAATAAAAACACGTCGCGAGTAACAATAGCTCACCGACAACGGTTTTCCAGTGGCGAAAGGTCTCGATAGATAATTATTGTTGTGTAGTAGTTCGCCAAGTACATAATTATGTATCAGATGCCTTTCCAAACATCGAAGATCTAAAATAAGAATTTGCCCCTCTGAACTAAGTTTTGAATTTACCAACTCAGGAAATCAGTAACATTGCACTCTAGCTGACTTTAGTCTAGGCGCAGTGCGAGATGCAGTGAAAACGTACATCCCAGGCGCGCATTATCGTCCTCTTGTTACTCTGCTATGTCCGCTGTTTTGCTTTAGGTTCGGTAATCACTGTTTTTTTTTTTTTTTTTTTGAAAAAGCGGAAAGGTTTTAAAACATTTTCGGAAAGCAAAGGTCTTCCAAAAAAAACAAAAAAAGCGGAAATCTGCCGAAAAGCGGAAGATTTTCATGCCTGCTATAAAAAAAAAAAATTGCTTTGCAGGCATCACTCAAATGTCCCATCACTTTAAAAAACACAACGGAATAGTAGAAGACTAAATCATCTTTTACCATTCATTTAACCTATGACTTTATTCAGAAAGCAATTTACATGCCGATATCATTCGCATAACTGGCTTCTTGTATGATCCGCATCTTAGAACGACTCTGAACACATGCGCTTTTTCGGATTCGTATAGTGTTAGTGCCTATATCACTTGAGTCTCGGATTCATATTTCTGTGTTCTTGTATGATCTGTATTCTGGTTTCGGATTCGTAAAATGTCTGTATGTGTGCATCAGTTGAGTATCGTGTGATTCAGAATGGAGCCGCGCATCAGATTGACAATTAAAAATGATCTAGTTCACTAGGCAAAAACGAAAGTTCCCTGATTTTTAAATATTTTTGCAAAATTCCCTGATATTTCCAGATTGATAAAGTACCCTGATTTTTCCATGATTTCCCTGATCTGTTGACACCCTGAAAAAGCCTTAGCATGTTTAAAACATGTAATTGAAGAAAATATGAACATGGAGAAAAGGCCATTTAAAAAGTTTGTTTACCAATGAAATTGCACTGAGTGTAGGAACTAAAGTTGCAGTATCTCGTGATATTATTGGCATATAATTAAAAATAGGATGTCAAAATTTTTATAATTTAGCAAGCAGAAAGAAAATCGATTCTTTGACCTTTGGTGTAAACTGTTCCCTTAAAAGCAATAAATCATCTTTCTTAAACTTCAATTTCGTAATGTTAAAAAAAGTATATTAAAATTTACGAATTAACAATTTTATTTTAAGCAGCAAGTTTTGTAACTCGCCGGTTAAAATAAATAACATTCTGTTACAGAAAGTATTTGAACAATTTCATAAGAAAAAAAAACTTCCGGAATTATTTATAAAAAAAAAAAAATTTTTTTAAGTTTTTGGAAGCAAAATAAGCTTAAATTGATAATAGTTTATTCTAAGAATAACCTAACTGTTAGACTATGACAATTTGTTTTCTGAAGACTTACTTTCCCAGAATTACTTTACCTTTGCTTTAATTTTTTTTTTTTCTTCATTTAGTAAAATGTTGAAAATTTTCAAAATTTCAGAAAATATATGATTTGTATATTTAGAATACCAAATCTTATCAATAGTCTAAATTACCTAATTCTGAAATTACTCCACTTTTTTTTATAAGCAAAAGAGCGGCGTAATAAGAGGGGGGGGGTTGGCGGTTCACGAAGGTGGCAAGATAAAAACAAAGATAAGCGACCGGAGAATATTGACAATTAAGGCCAGCGCAGACTCGAGTGTGATTGCCGTACGTTGAAAGAAAGATGAACAAGAAATGTGTATCAAAACACTTTTTTTTGTGGAGTCACGGAGTTTTACTGATATTGTAGAGTAACTCTGCAAAATGCGGAGCAGTTAGCAACCCTGTGTTTGTGTATGTGTAGAAATAAATAAATAATATTGCTGACGTTTAGTTCACTACTAAATTTTGTAGTTTATCCAGGGGCACGAACGAGGACGAGTCAGCATCACCCCCATAATAATAAATGAAAAAGCTTTAATTCTAATTACTTGACAAAAAAAAAAGAGCTTTTTTTTATTATACAGAACAGGTAAAAATTCAAGATGGCATAGCTCTTCTGATCTATTGATACTTTTCATTAATTGAACACAAATGACAAACTGAATTTTTATGTTTGAAAGTTAGATCGAACCAAGAACATAAGAGACATATTATAATTCGTTTTACAAATCTAAGTTTTCAAATGAAAAAACTATAAAGATATTAAATACCAGTAGTACATGCCAAAATAAATAAATAAAAATGTAAGAGCTTATGAAAATCTGTTCTACATTTGTAGAACAAGAAAATTATAAATCAAAGTAAATAAATGTGTCATGTCATATAAAATATTACCTTATTGAAGTTATAGCATAGACTGACATATGGAGTGGGCTTCTTTCTAGATTTCAGTATTCTATTAATCCTCATGGCTATGCTACTGCAAAAAAGAAGAATGACATCTTCACAAGTATACTTAAGATCAACACCTAATAAAAACAATCTTAATTATATTATGTAATGAGAAAAACAGCAATATTTTTACAGCATTAGTGTTGACTCTAGATTAATTTGGCAGGGCGCAGCGCCCGGCGGCCTTTTTGTTATCTTTTTAGCGCCCGGCGGCCTTTTTGTTATCTTTTTAGCGCCCGGCAGCCCTTTTGTCGTCTTTTTAGCGCCAGGCGGCCCTATTTCTCTTCTTTATGCGCCCTCCTGCTTTTACATTTTTATTATTATTAGTAAAAAACCCGCACTTTATTTCCTACATACCATTTGCGGCCCATCACGATAATACGTTAATTAAAACGGTTACGATTGAGTACAATAATCCCATCATAAAAATAGGTTCGATTGAAAACGGCCCTTTCACAAAAACCGTCTATGAAATCCGATCTTTCCCACAAATGTAATTTATTAAAATGCTTTTTTCAAATATTCTACTCTTTCAGATCGAAATACTCCTACTGCCCTTTTCTTTGTTTAATTTTGCGCGAGCCGAACAGCCGAGTAACCCGAAAAGGCCCCTCTTGTATGTTTTGTTTTTGCTGACTCAAGCGAGAAGCCCGATCGGCATTTCACTTAGGAGTTGGGGGAAGAAAATACGGTTGGGAAATTCAAAATTTTCTCAAGTTATCTAAAAATTTCTGATTCCATCTGTCAATCCTCAAATATCGGTGGCTACGTTTGATAAATATGTAGTTGCGAATTATCAAACAATCATTATACCAGAGTTCGTCGCCAGCTGTATATAATTATTGCTCTTCTCGATGTCTTTAATAGTTTCGCAACACTAGCAAGTCCCCCCACCCCCTAAACGATTTGCTCTTTTTAATCGGCTTTCTTAGTACATATTATTCGTAATGTGTAACAGTTATTTACTAATCATATATAATTACAGATGATACAGAAAGAATGCCTTAGCAAAACAACGTTTTGCGATTCGAAAATTCGCGGGATTTGCTTGTTTGTTATGGCAAGCCTAGACAAGGGATATCTTCTAAGGGGGGGTGCCTTGGTTGGGTGACTTTTTAAGGAGTTCTAATGTGTATTGACGCGTACATCTTGATGAAACCGACCAAAACTCCAGACCGACAGTCGCGCGGGAGGGGCCCGCCGAACGTGGGAACTTCAACACTTCAGTCGTGTAGTGGCTTTATCTCCTCAAATCCATCTGAAAATCGAGGGATTTGCGACGTTTTGGGAATACAGCAATTGAAACACATTATGCTTTTGCCAAAATCAGAGCATAATAATGATCTTTTGCTTTAGCAATGTAGTGCTAGGGTTATTGGCGCCCGGTGCGGTCTTTCAGTTTGCCGCCCCATTCTTTCTAAGTTTCAGCATTCTGCCCCCATTTCGGTCCTTTAGTTTTCCACTTTATTATTTCTAAGTGTCCTGCCGGCCACCATGTTTGTTTTTTTGCCGCCAGGGCGGACCCCCCCCCCCCACTTATTACGCCACAGTTTTAATTACATAAAAGTGGAGTAAATGCAGAATTTAGTAAATCAGACTATTGACAAGATTTGGTATTTTAAATATTCATATTATACACCTTCCGATTTTAAAATTCTCAACATTTTAATGAATGAAGAAAGGAAAAAAAAATAATAAAAGCAAAAGAAAGCTAGTTCTGGAAAAGGATGTCTTCAGAAAACAAATTCTGTCATAAGTTAACAGCTAGGTTATTCATAAAACAAACTGTCATCAATTTAAGCTTATTTTCAGTTGAAAAAAAGAAAAAGAATTCTGGAAGGATTATTAATAGATAATTTGTTTGAGTACTTCTGGCACCAGGATGTTTATTATTTTAATTATATTAAGCTGATTAAAAACATTTTATAGTTAAAATAAATATTGATTAGTACTATTTTTATTTTAAAAAGATTAAAGCAAGGTTTAAGAAAGAAAATTTAGTGTTTTTAAAGAGACCTTTTTAAGTATGTTACAAGAAATTAAAAATAAAGCTTTATGAAAAATAAATCATTGAAAATATTTTAAACTTTATTTCATACATACTTTTGGACAATTTTGTGAATTAAAAAAAAAAATATTAATTTTATACCTGCTAAAAAACTTACATGTAGTAATTATTTTTATTTATTTTAAAGAAATAGTACTTTTTAAAAAACTTATATTCACTTTTCATGAATGAACAAGCATTAAATTAGAAGTGAAAGAGGAATAACAAATATATTTCAGTGATTTGATTTGATATGGTGTTCTACATTCCAACCATAGGATGTATTACAAAATTTGCATGACTATGTCATTTTTTCCAGCAATCTTCTGTGTTCTGAATTAAATTTCCCCAATTTCTGTAGTTATCAATTGATGGATGAGTTAAATTGTTTGATGCAATTTTAATAATGTCTAATAGTAATAAGGGTAACTTTGAAAATCTTTACTTGGTACTCATTCAATAATTATTGCAAACAAAAGAATTTAAATAAAATTCTGATTTATATAATTAAATTTTATACATCCTGCATTGCAGAAATTTTATTATTTTTATTACATGCTAAACACATCTACCCAAATCCACTTACACTGACAGTCCTTTTCTGTTTAAAAGTTTGTACCAATATAGGTGAAATATCATATATGAATGAGATCCAGTAATTGTGGTCCAGTTGTGATAGTGTAATAAAATGGAGGAACAAAAATTAACAGTCCCTCTGCCTTCCCCATACTGCCTAACAAATCATGTATGGCTAAAAATTTCTGAAATCTTCTTCAATAAATGTACTATTCTTATAAATAATAAACATGTATGTCACGTAATTTTGAGACAAAAAATTAAGCAGAAAATTCAACATTACTTATATTAAAACTTCTTTATGCTAGAAGTTTTTTTTTAATCAAAACTTCTAGTTATGTAGATTTAATTCACATATTTATGTCATGTTTAGACCAAAATATTATCAAAAAATTATTTTTCCTATTTTGCTTACACTTACTTCTACTGGATATTTTCTCCAAAAGAAGGGGGGGGGGGACTAAGACAAATTTGAAAAAATCTTACTATGCATTGTAAGTCAGAACACATATTACAACTCTACATGTTAAAGTTTCGGGGATCAGATCGTTTCAAACCAGTTTCTATATTTTATCTACCTGTACATTCTCGTGGAACCCTAAAGTGCCCTTTTTGAGAACAGGGTGCCCCTTTTGAAAATTTCCCCCCCGGCGGCCCTTTTTTTCTAGAGTCAACACTAAGCATGGAAAAAGAATTAATGGAGGCGGGAAAAATCCAGGTCTCAATCAGTTTACCAAGAAAATAAAACAGAAATTTTCATAAAAAGCATAAAAGGAATTTTTAAATTATGATAATTGTTGCATGATTTTACTTTGTTAAAAAATTTCTCACAAAACTTCTGTTACTTATTAATCAAGTTTCCTTTTATAGATTAATTACTAAAAGATAAATATCTAAATCAATGTAAAATAATGGGGAATTTTTAATCTAAAAGTATTAGAAATTAAAGTAATGCTCACAAGAAAATCTTCATTCACCAGAAGGATGGGAAAAGATTGATCATCAAATGCTGGAGTATAATTTTCAGTGTAGTTTTCCTCTTAGTTAGTGGTATGAATATCGAATTCAATCTAAAAAAAAAGCTGCCAACCTGAGAGAGAAAAAGAAAAAAATGAGAGAGAGAGAAGAAACACAGTGTGTGAGATATACAAATCACAATATTTTGCTGGGATCAAGGATTGTTAAGCTTTCAGAACAGCTTTAGTATTAGTCCTTTTTGGCACACTTTTAATTTCGCAACAAAATCTTGTCGCCAACCCAAGTTTGCCTTGCCCACAGAGAAACCGAGGGCTACAGACTGGTAAATTTCTATGCCACTAATGAACATTTTTTTACAATGGGAAAACGCATAGACAGTAGCGCGCGAAGTTGAGGACATGAATATATGGCAACCGGGAGAAATAGCCAGGAGCTCAAGGCTTATCGCTCTTTTGGCAAGATTTTTCAAATTAAAAAATAAAAAACTATTCCCCATACTTTGTACACTTTTAACCTTATTGTAGCCAAGGGCTGCAGTCCTGTGAAAGCTCAAGACTGCAGAATAACTTCATATAAGCAAACAGTGGCCAAAAATGCCATTTGCGATGGTGCGACAAATGAAAAATGGATGTGAAACCACGTTTCCGAAAGCGGAAAAATTATAATTAGAAGAATTCTACAAAAAATTTAGGGTTAAGAATGTAAACAACAATAAATTCAAGAAAATTTAAGATTTGATGAACATAGAATTCGTGTTTTTGAACAAGAATTTAGAGCCATAAAAATGCATTTCCGAAAGCGCAAAAACTATTCGAAAAAGAATTCTAGAAATAATATTGGGTTAGGAATCTAAACACTAATAAATTCAAGGAAATTTAAGAATTGATGAAATCAGAAATTGCGTTTTCTAACATTAATTTAGGGTTAAAAATTTGAAAAACGTAAATTTCACAAATAATGGGATTTTTATGTGAGGGGGGCTCTGCTACCCCTCTCTTCTAGCACGTGGGTTTTTACTCAACAACTTTAACATTAAATTTTGTTCAAAAATACCCTGATATTTTTTACCTACATAAGCTACGGAGGGGATTACAAAATGAAAACTTAGCCGTCATTTTAAAATACTTAAAAAATCATAAAATCCTAACCAAAAATTAAAGGTACAGTACCTTTTTGCATCCTAATCCCAGCACGGCAACAAAAATGAGAACACAGACCTTCCGGCTCGCTGATTGGCTGACCGAAAGGGTTGCCACAAAAAGCCAGTTATCGCCATCATTGGCACAAAAAGAATGTAGAATGTATACTAAAGCTTAGCCAATAAGGCGCATGTATTGCAGCCTTTATTATTATTTTCTGCATGAAATGCTATGTTAGAAAGCATTCATAGAATTTCTATCAACGCGTATGCTTTATCCAGAAAGTATAAAAATCACTAATTGATAAATATCATTTCTTAACGAAAATACAATAGATAAATACAACTTCAGACTGTTTAGATTCCTAATTTTAGACAACAATTATGGAATTATTTAACATTGCAACCATTGAACAAATTAGAAACCAGTGGCGTATGCAGACTTCCTTCAAGGGGGAGGGGGGGGTTTATAGACATAACTTAGTGTTAAAATGCGTAATATTTAAGCTAAAAATTGAAAATTTATGGACATTTACTTTGGTAACAGAGATGCCACTCATAAAATAGCAAAAGAGGAAACTGTGTGTGAATAAACAAAAATAGTGGTAAAAGAAGAAATCCCACGCAAATAAGTGGAGCTTATTTTAGAAAAATGTAATGTATGAAGAAAAAACATTTAGTTCATTTTTTGTTTACTTTCATAAATATTTTATTTCTCAATGACAAAATATTTTTTGTTTCAACTTTAACTATTTCACATCATTTTAATTTATGTCTGAACCTGCTCTATTTTGCAAAGCTTTTTCCTTTACTGGTTTCTTTGAAATAAATAATTTAAATTTGAAATAAGAGTTAATTTTAATTATTACAGCATTGGAGATTTAAATAAAAGAACGCTAAAGGAAAAATACTAATTTTCAAGACAGATGGAAAAAGATTGAAATTGAGAGATGCTGGAAATTAATATTTAATTACTGCTAGGAAGAAAAGGGAAAAACAAACACCATGGAATTTTTATAAATATTCTGCTGATGATGTAAAATGATTAATAAATAAATAAATAAATATAAAAAGTGGAAATCCACCGATCGGCAGAAAAGTGGCATCCCTGTGTTTAAAAATATTTGACAAGGGGGGTGGGGGAAGTTAAACCCCCAACCCTCCCCCCCTTTGCAATACGCCACTGAATAGAATTAATGCAGGGTGTCTACCAAATTTCTGAAAGTCAATTTCCTGACTTTTGGGAGGTCCCGCGAAAAAAATTCCTGACCAATGCATTTTACTTTGGGGAATTGCACAATGCCCTCTCCCTTGTAATTATATTTGCATATTTTGTACAACTTCTTGAAATACAGGATTAAGCTTTCATCAATTAAAAGAAACAGAAGTAGTCCCAATTTATGATAGAATTAACTAACTGTTCTTGGAAAGACGGTCCTAACCCATAAGTTACCAAGATAATTTCTTTTACCCTCCAGTCACGATTAAAGAGCCTCCATTTTCCCCTCCTTATACAAACACATCGCTTGATGCTTTCGCAGTCCCAAAAATATGTTGCAGTTGTTTTCGATTTCCAGTCTGACAATTAGAGAGGGAGGGTAAAAAAAAAGGACACAAAAAAAAAAATTGATTCTTTTGGTGAATTTTCTGGACCCATTACCCAATTTCCAGACTTTCCGGAGCAGTAGACACCCTGTAATGTTTTCTCTGAGTACAGAACTTAAGAACCCCCCCCCCCCAAAGAAAAAGCATTAAATAATCAAAAAATATTGAAATAGCAAATCATTTCTCACAGTTTCTGTAAACTGTTGACTTCACAAGCTTCACATGTTAACTTCATAAAAAATTACAATCTGCAAGAATTCATTGAATTACTATTAAAAAAAAAAAAGAAATTATTTAATAATCGTATACATACCCCTCTCCCCCCGAAAAAAAAAAAAAAAGCTTAAAATGCAAGATAATGTGAAAAAGTACACAACTTTTTTATCTTGGTGATATCACGGATAACATGTTATTATATTCAATAATCAAAGTATTTTTTAAAATTGACATAATTGAATATTATATGTCAACACCAATCAGAATTTTTTATTTCTGATTTAAGCTGCAAAAATGTTACTTAAATAAATGAATATTTACATTTTTAAATGTTACTTACCACCTCATTTACTAAGTTTACTTAAGTACCTACTTTTAGACTGAATGAACTTTAAAAAACAATAGACGCACATCGCCAACTCATCAGCAGGGATCACTCTAGAGCGTTTCAGCGGGGCGGCCCGCCCTGGTGCCCTTTTTCCGGTAAAATGCCGCCCTCCTTGCCCTTTTTCTTGATAAAATTCCGCCCTCCTTGCCCTTTTTCTGGATAAAATTCCGCCCTCTTTTTTTTCCCACAATCAAAATGCCGCTCTCCTTTTCTCCACCCCTCCTTGTTTCCACTTTTCTTTGATTCTCGTTACCATTGCTGGCGCTCGGCTAGACCGGGGCCACGTGGTCCCGGCTAGAACCCAAAAAAGCCTCTCTCCAACAACAACAAGGAAGTTGATTCGTTTATTCTCTTATCAATGATGTGTGGGGAGGAGGGAGGGGGCATCTGCTCAGTCGCCGCTCTTCTCCCTCCCGACCTGAGAGGGTTAAAACCGTTCGCTGTAGCTTCAGGTCATAAAATATCTCATTAGCGAAACAATCTGTCATCCAGAAGAGTAGTCATAACAATAAATTATTTCCTACTGTAAATGGTGCTTTCCCGTGTTTTATAAATGCTATAAGTAATTAATAAATGCCACTTGGTTATTGTTTATTTTTTCAGATTTTCAAAACACATTCATCCAAACTTAAGGCTGGCTGCACGGAAAGTTCAAGACAAGGGCAATTCCGGAAGTGTGGGGTGACCCCCCCCCCCCTACACACACTCCTCATCTCAAAATGATTAACTTAGTCCTAAATCTTATTCCTAAAGACAGACATAAATTCAGACCAATTAATGTTTTGAAATCGCGCAAACTTTCTAACTCGCAATAAGTTGTATTGCATTTTGAAATGAATTGGTAATTCTCTAATGTTTAGTAAATATCTGTATTAACTATAAATAATCTGAAGTAGAAAGGCCATGCAATGATTACACTAAAAGCAATCATTAAGAACAACTTGCAAGAGTGCATAACATAACATCCAATTCAAAACAACGGAAGCTGCCGTGATTTATGTGGCTAAGCTTATTTTTTAGTAAATCACACCTGCATACTTATCAAACATAACATCCTTACGTGAAATCATTTTGAACTCCCTTCTCCCCCCCTCCCCCAACTGAAAGCGTAATGTGCCAGATAGCCTTTTTACATTGCTGAAAAAACAAACATTCCAGGGGCATCTTTCAGATCACGCAAATGAAAGAAAACAGAAAATGTAATTATTTATAAAAGGACATTTTATCTGGGTGTATTTTTTTTTTTTTTAAAAGGCTGATTGGAATTTTGTCAAGGAACAGTTAAACCTCCTGTTTTGTAAAGGGTCGTTTAAACGTCGATTTTGACTTTTTGTATTGTCTCCTGTATAAGGAAAACTGTATGGTAAGGAAGGAGAAAAAGTTTTGGCAAATAAGAATGGAAAAACGGACGGACCGACATACCAAACTATAGGGGGGAGAAAAAGGGCTGCCAGACGTTAAAGGGTTGCCGGGTGCCGCGCCCTGTTTAATCGGTCGAGAATCCACACTGTGGAATGTGAAATGGGATAAATATAGGTCAATCATTGCTCAAGACTAGAAAAAGGGGGGGGGGGGGTAGAAATAGTGTAATACTGCATTTTTTCATTCTTGGGAGTGAACAACAAAGCATAGGAGTGATTTTATTGGGATTTAATATCTTTTTAAAGAGCGGTCATAGGGGTACACTACAGAGAAATGCTGTCGGCATAGGCAGGGCAGTAGCGAGCAAAAAATGATAGAAGACTGAAAATTTATAACTTAATTAAATTTTTTAAACTTAATTAATGTATGGGCACATCTTACAGACTGGGAATTTTCTGTTTGGAGACCATATAAAAATGTACATTTGTATTTATTTAGATTTAATTTTCCAAAAATTATAATCATTACAGTAAAATTCTGTACCCCCCCCTTTTTTTAACATAAATTTGTGATTTACTGTAAAATATTTAAGGAATAAAACCCCAGGTCAGTGTTTTTGGGATATTCTGTGTACATTGACAAGTAATTTTTCTTTAATGGTACAAGTTGAAATTAATTTTTAAAAATATAATATTAGCTAATTTCTTCTATCTATACTTATCTGCAACTTATTTTTGTTTTCCCTTCAATTGTTGAAATTTAACTAGATTTAAAAATTGCATTTTTCACATCTTTAGTATTAGAGTATTTCCAGTCGAAACTGACAGACATTGTAATATCTAAAAATTACTAAAGTTTGAATTTGGGGTGTAAATAAAAGTGTTTAGTACCTGCAATTTAAAATCAAAACTACCATGGCCTACGTTTATTATAAAATCTATTTTTTAATCATTTAAAAGTAAAAGATTTAAAGCTTTATATTTTTTATTTTAATCAATTAAAAAAAAAATATATTGTTCCAGGTTATGACTATCCCGGATGTTCGGTGAACAGGAGTTATTCAGTTTTGGCCAACTTTTTTTAAAGGGAAATAACTATACCCATTTTATTTTTAATTTTTAAAAAAATATTCAATTCTATTTCGTGATTGCTTTCTTGCTCAAAAATGAAATAGAAAATTGGAAGAAGTTCACAAAATAAGGAAAGATTCACAAATAAAAAAAATTCATAAAATTAGGTAAAATTTCACAAAAATAGGACCTTGGGAAAGAAACCTGGACTGACCCCTGCTAGAGGTCAAGTTGCCCGGGACAAACCTTTGTTTTGGCGCTCCCTTCTTTCCATTTCAATTTTGACGTAAGAGCACTATGCCTGCGCAAGTGTCCCGTTTCCCCTCCACTAGTTGCAGACTAGCATATATACAGAGAGAAAAGTTGCAGTGACGCTGAATACGATAAAATTTGAATCTAAAACGGAACGTTTTCGGTCATTTTCGGGTCCGAAAATTGGCGTAATTATTAAAAATTTGTCGTCAAAACCGGATTCCCGTTATTTTACGATTACAAAATTTATGCTTTTTTTGTTTTGTTGTTGTTATTGAAACAAAGCATAATGGCTGCCTTACACAATTTTTTTCAAAGTGTAGATTTCATTGAATGAAAAAATTAGGTTTCAAAATTTGTTTAATCATTTGCTTAAAAAATTGCTATTAAGAAAACACATTTTCGGACATAAAAGTATGTTTATAAAAGCTACCCTTATGTGTTTGTAGACAATAAAAAGAAAAGTTGCCCTTTTTGTGTGATATGATATGCCCTTTTCCCAAACACTGCCCTTTTTCTGTAATGTGCACCCTGCCCTTTTTCATTTCTAGAGTGATCCCTGCTCATCAGTTTGTTAACAATCGCCAAGGGGTGGGCTAAAGCAAATTTTTTACCAATTTATAGTAGTAAATAATAGTTTTGAGAATGTTATCAATCAGGGAACAGGAACAATTCAAATTATTCTGCATCAAAGATTGCAAATTATTCTTAGATTTTTTATTTTTATTATAATCATTCCGAGATTTAACACTGGCCTTCAATCTAAGGTTTCATTCCTAATATTTTTCAGTGCATAAAATTTATAGCATTTAATAGTAAATTTAGAAGTTATCTATTGGGAAATAGAAGTTAAATTCTTCTCTAACACAAAAATCTTTGGCGTTTCACAAATTAATTTTTTTAAACATTTATTAATATTAAGATATAAAACAGGGTTGGCTTTTTACCGGTAAAAACTGGTTTTTACCAGGGCATGGTAAAAACTAGGTTTTTACCGGTAAAAACCTGGGAAAAAGGGGTAAAAACCTAATGATACAATAAACTCCCCAAGTCATAAATTGTATATTAATGCTATTTATAAAACTGTATTCTCATGTAATTGATGTGGATATATCATCATCAGGACATCATGATGATGCAAACTACATTATGTGATTGTGCAAACTACATTATGTAACAAATAATATTTGTAAGCATTTAGTTTTCATTAAAATGATTAAGATAAGTTAAGTGTAGTAAAAGTATATTTGCAATTTTCCTTTAAGTAAAAATTATTAAACTAGCCTGCTTTACATAATTGTAATAAATATTGTAATGTGCCTTCTCATAATAGTTTTAATAAGTTTAATAATGATAAATGTACATTATCTATAAATTTGAATTTCTTGTAAGATGAAAACATGGATGAAAGTTTTCTGTGTTTATTATATTCCTTAAAATGAACTATTTTCGTATAGCATTCTTTTACTTACCAAATCAGACACTGAATTAGGTGAATATTGTTATATAGAAATGGAAATAGTGATATTAAATGTCCTGAACTTTTATTCCAGAGAAAATGAAAAAATAGCAAATAAATCTTCATTGGTTGCTTGTGGATTAAGGCTGATTGACTGCACTAGGATTCTAATCCTATTGGGGAATACCTTCCCATTCCTAAGGGATCCTAGCCAGTATTTATGTGCGATTTCTGAAAAAAAAAATCCACGGAAAACTCCGAACAGCTAGATCAACAGGCACGACCAGGATATGAACCTGGCACCTCCCACCATCCAGTTTCGAAAGCAGAACCTCTCAGCCATTGATGGAGAGATAAATCTTCAAAAAAGTGACAAAAATTAGTCAAATTATTAAGTTTTTCTCAAAGGTAGTAAAAACCTTGGTAAAAACATGTTTTTCCAAAGACGGTAAAAACCGTAGTAAAAACCGGTAAATACCATCATACGGTAAATACCATCCAACCCTGATATAAAATAATGAAATTACTAATTAGGATATTTCCAATGTACTAATTTTCAAAATATTTCTGTAATAAATTTTAAAAAACTTACTTTTCTGTTTAAATTCTTTCCAGTTTAATCCCTAATATTAATAAAAGAAAAAAAATTACTGCAAGACATCAGAATTTTATACGAAATGAAATTTTTGGAAAAGTAAAATCAACTGAAAATTTTGATACACAAAATCAGGATTCACATAAATTTTCTAATTAACAAGTTAAAGAAAGTATTGAGAACTCATTATTCTATCAGAAAGGTACAAAAAAGTGAACAAGCTTCACTTTTCTCAGATTTGTCATTCATCACATGACAGAAATCAGCTTTTTTATATAACAGTGGTCGATTTCAAAAAATTTTCCAGGGCCTCATTTAAGAGAAAACTGTTTATTTTTGAGAATTTCAATATATATTTCTGTAAATTTTCATACCCATTTTTGTACAAGTCGCCGTTTTTCCTCACACAATTTACAAAACAAACTAAAATATACTGGAAAATGCCAATAAAGAGTTATTTTAATCAATTATAACTTTGTGAATGGGCGGTTTTAATCGATTATTTGGTGAAGGGGCTGCAAAATGGACCCAAATTTCATCTGCATCGATCCCTGCATAAATAACAAAAGTGGTGGAAAACAATCTGGATTTTAAAAATATTTTAGTTAAAAACTATTAAGACTGCAGTGCTAAAACGTAATCACAAAGTTCAGTACTCTTACTATTTTAATTTGTGTTTACTATTAAGGTACTTACGTATTATCCGGGCAGTCACTTCCGCCAAACTACTTTTTCGTCAAATTTGCTAGCAAACAGTTGCCAATCGTATTCCAAACAATCAACAATTTCATGTGCCCGGCTTTATCTTGGTGAAAAATTGCTTGTCTTGGCGGACCGCCAAGATAATACGTAAGTACCACTTTTTATTACTGCCTCTAGATTAAAATCTAGCCCAAGGGTCCAATTTATGGAAGTAATTTGGTAAGAGGTATGTAAATGAAAAAAGATTAAGAAACACTGGTCTAGAGTCCGTTTATTTCAAGCGGACTACTGCAAAAATTTAGAATAAACAACCAAATAAACCAAGGAACAAAGATTTATATTAACGTGCAACTTTAGTTAAATTCGACTCAAAAATACAAAGATATTTCTCTACAACACTAACACTCGGAAAACTAATTACATCTTTCGAGACCGTCTTTCAATTCTAATATACCTCCAAAATAAAATATCAAAAGCTCTTAGTAAAGCAAAGAATATAAATAATTATTCTGTTGACTTATAAAATCGCCGACTTACTGCCCGTAAGAGGCACATCCATTCCACATCCACATGGGGCACATCCGAAGATCACGCGCGATGTTTTTTCATAACATCGAGTTGAGATGTCTTGAAGGGGTAGCGCAATCGCACGCCATGGAGGAAACAGGCTGCGCCAGAGTCTCCGGAAAGGTACGATCGTGCGGGGCCTGCACGTGTATTTTGAT
>JAWZYV010015462.1:0-57888 GCA_038373885.1 Cheiracanthium punctorium
AAATAGTAATCACAAGAAATCGTAAAATTCAAAAGTCCATTCATTCCCGTGCGAAGAACGGGTACTGCAGCTAGTGTAAATAATAATAAACCCTTTGTGGCCTATGAATTATTAGATTGATATTCTTTATTTTCTGTAGAAGCTATAATTCACTTTTAAATTTCAAGTAAGCTTGAAAATGTCTTGTGTAATGATTTTATAACCTTTGTAGATAAGTACAAAATTGGAAAAAAAAAAAAGCCTAATAATTGCCAAAGCTTTCGATTCTTGATGATGTATTGCCAGCTATTTCACAAAAAATTCCAATCAAGTAATTTTTGCTCAACAAAATATCAATTTAGAGTGGACATTCTTTCTAGCATTATATAAAACTTAAAAATATGCGATCTTACTGAAACTTCGCGACATTTTCACCTAGCATAAGTACAACCCCCTATGAAGGAGTTGACATTTACACGAGCACCAACTCCTTCTTCCTACTAAATCGTATACGTACCCACTAAATCGCTATTCCTCAGTTATTTTTGTGCTATAGTGTTCCTCAAAACTTTCTCATCTGACATCATAAAATTCAACGGATTTTTTCTTCTTTTTTTAATAGAAAAAAAAAATGAAAGAACGCGAAACGAAATAAATGAAATAAAGAACGCTATTCTGCCTGTGAGAAGAAGGAGCTATTTACTACTATTTGATAAAAGTAGAGTCAATCATAATTAAAACACTTGATTTGTGTAAAAAAGTCTTTCGAATATTTAAATATTTAAGTAATCGTTACATTTCAGATAAATTGAACTTACAAATCTAGCATTTATTTCAATTTTTTTTTAAATCTTTACAATTAATAATCTTTATTTGTTTTGCAACATAAATCCAAAGGATTGCATAAAACTTTGTTAGTTATATGAGCAATTTATAGGGGCTTCAGAAAGAAAAAAAAATCGCGGGGGGAGGAAGGGGGCTCGCTCTTTTCCGGGACGACACTGTACATGGAACAAAATTGCATTTCGAGGTAAAATACACTGAATTTTCTGATTTGGTTAGTTTTGTGGAGAACGGAACGTGCCTACACTCCATCTTTAAATAGTTGGATATCCAAAAGCTGAATTTAGTTGGTTACATGCTGAAAAATGTTCCTTATTCACTAAAAATCTAGAAAAAAGCACAATGTCACAAAGAAAATCCACAACCTCAGTTATTAAGTAACAAAAACACGATTAAAATACAACAGACAAGCAGTTGGCTGTGCGGTCATTTGTTCTTTTGTACTAAACGAAGAAGTTGGCGACACTTGGCAACGTACAAAGGAACCAAAGTAAACTTTTTTGACAAATACCTTCACGAAATATTCTTCTTAAGATATAATACCTGTTCCGTAGTTTTTATCAAAGAAAACATATGAAGAACTGTTTTCTTAAAAATAATTGTTAACTATAGGTAAACGTAAGTCGGTAAATTATGAAAAATCGCCATGGATGGCTATATATGCAAGGTGTTCCATAGGTTGTGAAGTTGTTCTAAGGAACATGCAAGAACCAAGGAATGTGTAGCTAAGTAATATTCTATCAGATCCAATCTTTGGGTTTTGTCAATTATGCCTTTTTTACGAATAAGCCTTATTAGGGCCGAATGCCTTGTACGAAAAGCGAGTCTACGGGATTTGGCCGCTAGTGACGTAAAACAAAACTAACCTAATTTCCATGCCAATTCATGTTTTTTCAAATGCACACGATTGTGCAAATAGAATTTGTGCTTTATTTCAAAGCATAAACCATTTTGTGTGGGCGACACTCGCCAAGCATGACCACCTAAAAACGGTTTTTAATTAATAGTTAAAAAAGTAATTAAAATTTCAAAATTCTGAGCCTTAGTTGAACATTACCAAAATCTTGGGCTTATATGTTCAAATTTTCAGAGCTCTGCGCATGGGCGCTGGCAGCATAGGGCAAGGGGGGGGCCCAGCCCTTAAAGGTGTTCTATAAGTGAACCCTTGGTCACATGACAGACATCAGTTAGTCCAGTTCCTGCCAAACTGTTTTCAACATGGTACTGTCACTATCAACGGTATTGATAGTAAAGGTGATCTACACTCATGTCCATAAATTAAGGATAATTCAGAATCACACAGAAATTGATCTCTAAAATAAAAATTTCACCTGTGGAATGATCACACACATCTTGAAGAAGAATATGCAAATTACAGGAAACCACCAGATGGCGTGGATGGTACGTCACAATGACGAGAGTGTAAGAGAGGGGTATATAAGGAATGGTGGGAAAGAAGTAAAATTGTTCACAAGCGCTGTGAAAGCCTTTCAGTGCAAAAACCGCATAGTTATGGCACAAAGGAGGCATTTGGATGATGTTTTACGTCGCAGAATTATCGGACGACTGGAATGTGGACGTACCCAGCTGGAAGTATCCGAGGAACTTGGAATCGCCCAGAGTGTCATCTCCAGGCTTTGGCAACGATTCCAAGATGATGGTAATGTGAGTAGACGTTACAGCACAGGTCGCCCCCGAGTTACAACGCCGAATGAGGACCGCTATTTGGCAGTTACTGCCAAAAGAAACAGACGGAGTACAGCATCAGACCTGTCTCGTCAGCTCTCTTCAGCTACCGGTACGACAGTTTCAAGGCAGACCGTGTATAGACGCTTAGGGCACATTGGTCTATATGCTCGTAGGCCTGTCAGATGTGTTCCACTTACCGCAACTCACTGTCGCCTGCGATTAACCTGGAGTAGAGAGCATGCATTGTGGACACCGCAACAGTGGTCTTGTGTGATGTTTTCCGACGAGTCCAGGTTTAGTTTGGAGTCTGATTCTCGCCGGACATTCATCTGGAGAGCGCCAGGTACCCGTTACCACCAAGAGAACACCATTGAAGGACACCGTTACGGTGGTGCAGGATGGCTCGTTTGGGGAGGAATTATTCTTGGTTCCAGAACTGACCTGCATGTTCAGAGTGTAACGATGACAGGCCACATCTATCGGGATGTCATTCTGGAACAACATGTACGTTTGTTTCGGGGTGCCATGGGTGCTGAATTTGTGTTTATGGATGACAACGCCCGTCCTCACCGTGCAAACATTGTAGACGAATGCCTTCAATCGGAGGATATCACCCGTATGCATTGGCCAGCATACTCACCGGACTTGAATCCAATAGAGCATGTGTGGGATATGCTTGGCCGACAAATTGCAGCCCGTCAACCCCCTCCCACCTGTCTACCGGAACTTCGGAGTGCATTGCTTGATGAGTGGTGTAATATTCCCCAAGATCAGATTGATCATTTGATACTCAGCATGCCTAGGCGTTGTCAGGCCTGTATTGCATCGTCCGGGAGACATACTCCGTATTAACCATCCTACTAACCATGTTATACTGTTTTTTGTAAATAGGTTCTTTTTTGAAATTTGGTCAAGGGAGTAAAACTTGCAATTTTTATTAATTATGTCAAACATATAGCATCTTTTTGCTCTTTACTTTTTGTTTAATAAATAGACTTTACAAATAAGTCAAATTTGTTTTGCTTCTTTCTCTTTCTTTGCCTGAACTTCATTATCCTTAATTTATGGACATGAGTGTAGTTCTGTTAAATTTCTGTTGGATGTTAATTTTGTTGGATTTCATGAATGCTTAATATTTTTATCTATTCAAGAACATTGTTCTGAACAAGCTTTTATGGGGCAGTAAGTTGAAATTATTAATCATTTAAGTTGAAATTATTAATCATGTTAAACTTTCACTTAAGAGACAGGTAAAGAAAGAAAGATTTTCTCATGATTTTTTTTTTCAGTGTCTGAAAATATTTCTTGGTGAAACTTTAAAAACCATACCTATTTGTCCACTAAAAAGAACTGCTAAATGGGGTGGGGATGGATGGCTGAAACACCACAGCCATCCTTTCAATTATCTTCCATTGCTTTAATAACTTCATCCACCTGTTGTCCAGGCATGCATACTTCATGTCATTCACTGCTCCCTCAGATATCACTATTTTTAAAGCTTCCATTGAGAGGCATAGCCTCTGTTCGAATAGTTTGATAGTTCTGCAATAAGTCTAGATCAGTGATTCCTACGTATCCCTGGAGGGTCTTGGGGAGTTCCATGGCAAATTCAAAATTAATTTTGCGGTGTGTGGACAATGTTTATGAAATGTTTAATAGAAGTTTTTAACATCCCTTCTATCCATACAGCAATTATTTGGATATTTGTGCTCTTTTACTTTATTTAATTAGTATATATATAATTTTTTAAAATACATAGATTATATGATCGACTTATTTTCCAAATTTAATGAAACCAATTTGATGCTACAAGGTGGTCAGTTAAATTTAATCAAAACTGAAAGTATAATATTTGTATTCATTGAAAAACATTTTTCCATACCAATGAAACTTGGGGACAAAGCTGTCAGTTTTCAAAATTTTCAAGATTGCAAAAACAAGATGAAATTTCAATATGTACTGTCAACACTTAACTGCTCTTCATTCTGATCTTAGGCAGCAGAGATCTGAAAACATTCTTAACTTGGTTATCTTTGATCAGCATTCTACTTTCTAGCAACTTACCGACCAACTTGAATGATTTACTAATTTATGAGCAATTTATTCAATTATTCACTAATGAGGAGCTGAAACAAACATTTGAAAAAGGATACCACAAACTTTGTTTATGAAAACAGATACCAATTTTATATCCTACATTGGATCACTATACAGAAGTTGTCAATTGCTTTCCAACTTTCTTTTTAGTAGAACATGGATTTTGTGTAGTTGTGAGCCTCATCATGATGAAAAAAAAAAAAAAAAAAAAAAAAAAATCCACTAGAAATTTGTACTCATGGAGACTTACGACTGTTACTCATAAACATATATACATATAAAGATAGATAATATCATCCTATCAGTTCATCCATTTCATTGAAAAAATGTATTTTTATTAAGCAAAAAATATAATATGAATAAATACTACTGCTGATATCACAATGTTTTATTCTTATGTCAACATTCAGAACAAAGTTAAATTTGCAACTTTTCTATTATGCATTGAAATACAGTTAATTCACTTGGGGGTTCATAGCCAAGTTTTTGATATAAAAAAGGGGGTTCATGGGCACAGTAAGATTGGGAACTACTCATCTGATATATCTACTGACCTCAGATATAGCTACAGTAAATTTTCCAGTTTTTACGCTGTTTTAATGCTTATTCTCTGGTTTCTTCTATTTTCCTTTTTGTTATCCTTATATAAAGGCCAAATTGTTTAGAATCTTTCTTTAAATTAACTTATCATGTAACATGTAATTGTATAGCACATTTTCGCATTAATACAATCCAGGTTTCAAAATTTGTTGCTTTAATTGCCATGCTAACTCTATTTGCAATTTCTGCATAACGAAACATTTTTCCTCTGCACTTTATTCACAATCCACCCATAAATAAACAGCTTGCAAAGAGACAGCTGAAAAAAGTTCATAAATAGCAAGCATCTCATTGTGTGTATTTTTCTGAAATAAAATGTTTGTTTCAACACTCAAAGATCATTTTGGGAGGGGGGGGGGGGAATCAGCCAGACATCTCAAGTGGGACAGATGTTTATTTGAATGTCTCAGAGCGGACAAGGAAAACAAAGCTGTATAATGGAACATCCTGTTAAAACCAATAGAAAATTTTTTCCATCTTTAAGAGAATAATACTTGTTAGTGTTGTTTATTATATTTTTTTCTTTTGTGACTTATTTCTGTACGTACAAATGGCACTGGTTCTTGTGACTTATTTCTGTATGTAAAAATGGCACTGGGCCCATTTTTCACCAACCCCCCTCTCACCAAAAGTTTTTCTTGGGGAAGGGGGGGGGGGTGCGAGGTTTAGAAAACAAGTTATTTAAGTTAAAATTAATATTTTTATTTCTACTGAAAAAAGGGACAGTTTGGCAGTCTTCTCTTTTGCTGTTTAGTTAGTGCAGAAAACTAAACTATAAATGTTTTTGAAAAGTATGGATAAATATAATTGAAGTTATTTCCAGAAATATTTAAGTATATGCACCATGGGACACGGGGAACCTAGTGCCTGCCCCTGCATTCATTGGGATGAAACGATATCAGGTGTTCCCATTTTGACTGTGGATTATACAGTGCTGTGTATTATCTGAAAAGAATTTTATTTTTTTTCACTGAAAAACATGCTTGCAGATTATACTCTGCCGTAGATAAAAACCACAGTAGAAGAGATAAACAAAAGAGACACCAGGAATATATGTATAAAATTAATTTAAAGTATAAAGATTCAAAACAAACAGGCTATTACAGTAGAAGACCAAAAATCTGCAAGGCTCTAAAATCCATACTGTCTGTTCAATGTAAATAATGAAATCTGCCATGCCAGCTGCAAATTCAGAAAACTGCAGTATAACCACAAAGTAAAACTAATAAGTAATTCCTACTTGAAAGAAAATTATGTTTTAGAATTTGTGAACTGATGGTAACATTGATAACCTTCAGATGACTGACAGCGACATGACTGACATTGAACTACAGTCACAAGATACAGAACTCTGACACAATAATAACTCTGAGGATGATCAAAGGATTGATAAAATAACATTTATTGAAGGCTTAGAACTGAGAGAGAAATATCTCTGATATTTAAAGCAGCAAAACTGTTACAGAAGAGAAAACAATGATATCATGGAAAAAAAGAAATAAAACTATATTTAGAACATATCCTAAAGTCATCTATTCTTTCAATTCAATGAATGTTTAAAAAGTTTAAATAACTTGCACATAATCTCTTAGTTTTGTTTATAGTATTATTCCTCATATTTTTATATTATGTGATACTGATTATAATATGTCCCCCCCCCCATTTTTACTTATTTTATTATTATTATCTGGGTGGGAATGGAGGGAAATAAAATAATTTTCCTATTATGTTCTAAAATCTGCAATCAAGCTGTGCGGATTTGGGGTTTTCTACTGTATATAGGAGTAAAAAAAGGAAAATAGCAGAAAGGAAGAGAGAACATCAAAATGATCTTAAAACTGAAAAATTAACTGCATTAACTACACTTTTAAACAACACTAATCAACACAGATTTTAAAAATACTGAAAAACTAACAAGCTATTGGCACAGAGGCTACACATATCAGAGGGAAGCATGGGCAATAACAATGGTAGATGGAGTAGTGAATGGCATTCTGTATGCATGCATGGATGGACAAATGGCAGAGGAAGTTATAAAAGGCGCAAACACTGATAAGAATACAACTGAGGACAGTGGTGATATTTCAGGCAAAAATATATTTTTAGTGGATAAATAGTTATTGTTTTTATAGTTTTACTATAGATATGATCCAAATTTATATTTTTAACATTATTTCTTGGTAGATATAGTACATTTACAGTTATACCATATGAAAAAGGGCAGAGGGGTGTGGGGAAATGACTAAATTAAAATCAATTTCTCAAAAATATGTATTTTAGGATAAAATGTAAGCAAACTTTTTATTAAGATTAAAAGCTGCTTCACATTATGAGGTCTTGCAAAGATGAAAGACAGAGATTCTGCGATTACATTAACATTGAAAATTACAGTCTACAATTAAAATATGTTACATCCTTTACTTAAAAGTACAAAACCTGAAAATAATTAAATGGTGAAAACATATTTTTAAGTTTTAGTGTTTGAAACATGCTTGTAGAGGCATAAAAATATCTGTGATTATATACACCATGGGTCATTCCATGTCAAATCAAACACACACAAAATTGGAAAAAGTTCACCATGCCATTTCAGATTTCCTCCAAATTTATGGTAAATAATTTATAGAATAGGATAATTCCAAATCTCAATTTTGAAGGTTCTACAATAATTAATTACCAAGAAATTAATTATGCAAATATTTAAGTTTTTTGCAAGATCCGCCTTTTTTTTTCTTGAAATTTCTCAAACCTTCAAAATTGAGATTTCTAAGAGTAACTTTTTAAGCTTATTCCAAAAATGTTATCAAAATTTCTGCATCTTCTATAGTTTATGCATAAGCACTGCATTTGCTAAAAAACATCACGAACTGTTTTCAGCATGTTTGATCAGAAACACATATTAATTTTTATGTTATTAAGATAGTATACCTCTACATCCCAAACAAATTTCATCTTGTCTTCCTGTTGAAGAGCTCAGTAAAAAAATTACTAAATTTTCATGTGACATTTCATATATTTTGCTTAGTAATAAGTTTTAAAGAGCATGTCAAAGAAATGAATATGAAATTTAGAACTTATAACACCTTTATTTGTCAAACTAATCTCCATTATTTTCTAACACTTATAGGCAATGATCAGATAGTGTATGAATGTCAGCAGCATAGGATTCAACAAATCAAGGATAGGATTTCAACTCTTATCAGCAAATGGATGTTTACGATCAATTTCCTGCTTAAGTCACAGCAGTTTTTGTTTATAGCATTCAGCAGTTCCACTTTCACCAGGCTCCAATAGTTTGCATTTCAGTAGATCCTTCATATCCCTCCCAAAAATGCAAAGCCTCATGTTGCAAGACTGGTTAAGGACAAGTTAATAAAGCTTGGGTGGAAAGTTTGGGAGCAACCAGCATATAGCCCTGACATAGCCCCTTCGGACTATCATCTAATTTGGTCAGTGAACAATACCTTGTCTTCTGTTCAGCTCCCCACAGTGGACACAGTATGAAAATCTATTGATGATTTCATCACATCAAAGATGAATCCTTCTACACTACTGTCATCCATGCACTATCTGATCGTTGACGGAATGTGCTGGAAAATAATGGAGATTACTTTGATGAATGAAGGTATTGTTATACGTTCTAAATTGCATATCCATTTCTTTGACACACTCTTTAAAACTTTTTATTAGACAAATATATGAAAAGTCAAATGAAAATTCAATAATTACTATTTGTTCAGCTCTGAGCAGAAATCCAAGATAAATTTTTTTGGGATGTAGTGGTACACCATCTTAACAACATACAAAAATTTAAAACATGTGTTTCTGATCAAACAAGCTGAAAAAAAGTTCATGATGTTTTTTAGCAAATGCAATGCTCATGCATAAACTATAGAAGATACACAAATTTTGATAACATTTTTGGAATTAGCTTAAAAATCTGCGCCTAGAAACAAATTTTCACTTCAGCAACTTTTACAGGCAAGGAGTTATTTAAGAAATTCAGAAAAAATGGCAGATCTTGCAGAAAACTTAAAAATTTGCATAATTGATTTCTTGGTAATTAATTATCGTAGAACCTTCAAAATTGAGATTTGTGGTTATCTTAGCTTATAAATCATCTATATAAAATTTGAGGAAAATCTAAGTTGGTTTGGTGAACTGAACTGCTTGATCTGACGTGGAATGACCCACATACATTTTTCAGATATTTTATCTTCATAAGCAAAGCATAATAAACAATAATGTTACTGCATTTTTAACATAATATAGCATTATTTTTTTGCAGGCTACATTTATTTTCTTTTTTAACTCTTCCAATACAATAACTGATTTTTTTTCCTTAATAACATATGTGTTTGAAGTTCAGAGAATTAAATAGTTGTTGTCAGAATAAATAATGCACTATTAAAATTAGACATGCCAATGAAATCTAACAGTAAATTAAGTAGTATCACAATAAGCTTGTACATGAAATTTTTGGTTTCAGATACACATACAACAAATACAAATAAAAATGTTCAATAAAAAGCTCATGAATAAATGCTCTGATTAAGAAAACTCTTCACAAATGAAATATTTTTCATAAAAGAAAAGCATATTTCATATTACACACTTAAAACATTAGATTTCACAATTTATTTACAAATATACAGGATTTTTTAATTTATGTTTTATATAATATATCAAGTTTATACAAGTAAAAGCAAATTATAAAATACAAGAAAACAATATGGATTTAATTTTTTTGGTCAATGAAAATCTTTGTACTATTTTTTTTATGAAACTAGTTGAGGTATGTTATACAAAAATTCATTTTCATTAAGAAAACTAATATTTAGCACATTTCTTCTGTTTTTACTTATGTACAACATAGTATTCTTTATGCTACTATACAAGATATAGATTTTTCAGCTTTATAGATGACATAAGTAAATTGTATAAGAAGCAATACTGTTCATAAATTAAATATCTATTACAAAAGCAGCATTAATATAAATAAATACATCTTCATATAACAGTCATACAGGTTTTTACAATAAATAATTATCAAATCAAGTATTAAATAAAAGATAAAATGTTTTTAAATTTTTCTGATGCACTATATATCTAATATAAATTTTTAAATGAATGTCATGAAATACATACTGACTAGACTTCAACACGAAACTTGTTCATGGCAGAATGTGCATGCAATAAAGTTTTACATTGTTATTTACAATCTAAATGATGGAATTCTGTCTATTATAAAAATAGGCAACATTGAGAGATTTTATTAAATATTAATATAAAAAAGAAACTTTGGCACAAACTTTGCTTATTTTTTAAAACTTCAATACATTAGAATTCATTTTTGTCATTGTTTCAAATAAGTACTTTACACAGTTATGTACAAAATATGGCCTTTATAAATCAAATTTTTGCATTGAGAAAAAGTTTTGAGTAATAGCATTTAAAATAGTGTTTCAACTCTACAGAAGACATGCGATGCCCCTCTTCCTCTTCAGACTAATTGCAGGCAAGTGCAGTTCATTGTATACATACCAAAATTATCGTAATCTAAAACCTAGGGAACATTTTATAATTTTAAAATTTTTCCATACTTTTAAATTTCTGATTTACACTAAAACCATGCATGACAATCAGTGCCATTCTCTCGATTTTAATGGGAATAAAGAATATCTTAAAACTGATTTACTAATTTTTTCTGTTGTTATATGGTCAACAAATTAAATTGGATATTGAATTGATACTTTATATAAATATATCAAAACTATTTTGAGATTCATAAAGAGTTTTCTCATATATGACGGAGAAAGCATTTTTATCATATAACCCCTTTATGCGATTTAGTATTTCTAATTCATTAAAAGAATTTTAATATGACAAATAAATTTTAATAAGAGCCCCTTATATAGGGGCTCTTATTAAATTTTCTGACAATTTGTTAGTCTTCCAACTATTTAAAAATTACCCAACATACATTATTATTCTACTTTCATTGGCATTTTGGAAGATAAATCTTTCACTTTTATCTCATCTTTTGGGTTTTTCTTAAAATAAAATTCACAAAATTCTTCTTTTCTTAAATGCTTTAAGGCCAAACTTTTTTTCAATTAAAGTTTTAATGTTCAATTAAAGTTTCAATTAATGTTAGAAATAGTCATAATGATGAAACACATTTAAAATGCAAAATAAAGTTCTTTTTATCATAGAATAACATCGGAAGTCTATTGAAAATGATAACAACATCATTGTTCTTTCTGTTTCTCTACAAGTCATAGGTTTACATACAGTTGGGTATTGTCCTACTGTAAAATAGTTAAAAACTTTGTAAATAAAACCAGTTATTTTGAGTATTTTTGTTAATGTTTTACTGTATCCCAATCAACTTGTCTAACAGTACCCCCCAAGAAGTATTTTTAAATTCAGACCAACAGTTATAAAAAATTTATCAACTGAAAAAGCATGATCACAATTAAGAAAGTTAAAGTTTTACATTAAAGCAATCATATATTGATTAGTGGATGGATTATGATAGTGACTAGTTTCCACAGTGTTGCAATACAGGTTAACTAAATTATGGTACCTAAATGCTGAGAACTTACTTTGCTAACTCTTGAGAATTTGAATCATAAGAAAAATATCTATTGTCCCATTGTGGGCTCCCTTTCCCCCTCTAGCTAATAATTTTAAAAGCAAATACATGTTTCTATCTAAAATGGGATAAAATTTCAGTATAATAGAATTAGTACAAGAACACACATCATTATTTTTTACTTTCAATCGTGTATAATAATATAAAACTTCTAATATTTGAAAGAATAAAATATACTAGTAAAAAATCAATTAGAATGTTGTTACAGTATGGAACCTCTTATCCGGAAACCAGTTATTCAGAATCTCTCTCACATTTTTTTCTTGATTAAATTCCTATTTTTTTTCCAAAAGAAAAGCATGTAATGAGGGTTTTTTTTTCATTTCTTGTGTTTTTGTTTTTTATTTTGAGTGCTTAAGCTGGAAGTTAAAATGCAAGCAATCAGGTAAGGAATTTTATTTACTTATTTTTAGTGTGTATGACTAGTATTCAAGAGGTTATCATGCAGTCACTACTTCCTCTCTAAATATGATTATTATTTAATTTTAATTTTATTAAAAGTTTTTTCTATTATTTTCCTAGAATATTTACAATTAATGCTTAATTATAATCAAAAGTAGAGTAACATATTTGCTACCAATCAAATCAGTGAATGTCGTGTTAATGCCCAACAAGTTATCCAGAATACATCTGGTCCCGATCATTCTGGATAACAGGTTCTATACTGTACTTCAAATATATTACTCAGTGCAGGGAGATATCCAGGAAAAAAATTTAGAGGGGGGTCCAAAAGGTAAAAAAGGCAGAATTTTTCACAGAAAGACTACATTTTTATCATTTTAGTTATAAAACATCTTTTTTGGGGGGGAGGAGGTGTCTGGGCCCTATAGACCCCTCCCTTAAATGTGTCCTTCACTCTGCAAGACCATATACACAATGACTTAGTAAGAAAGTGGTACTATTAACTAATTTTTTTGTATGTTAGATGAATGTGATGATATGTGATGAATAACAAAAAAATTACACTTGAAAAACATATTTGTTTAGAAATATAGGTGTAACAGAATCATTTAATCTCCGGGTATGCTCTTCTTCAAGTGTACACAAGAACATACCATATATAATTATGCGAGTTACCTTATATAATTATCTATAGTGTGATTTTAATCATTAGATTAAAAAACTTCTGAAGTTTCGAATACGGTTTAAACTCAGCAAATGTAGCAACTATTTTTGGTCCCATACAATTCTGCTTAGAACAAGTTCCTGTATTAAAATATTCCCTCAAAAAATGTTTAAAAATTTCTTCAGTAAGCATTTTGCATTCATAAAAATGTATTATCTTTTAAGAAGATACTGGAATGTGTTAAAAAAGTATTATGCTTAGAATTGACCAAAACACAAAGTATGGTTTTTTTTTTTATAACTACACCAAAAGGATCAATTAAAAAGGTATACTTAAATAAAATATATCACATTTTTATATAATATTAAACATTCAATAAACTATTAACTAAAAAACAGAATATATACTTATATAAATATGTCAAAAAAAAAACTGATTAACAGGCTGACTGCAGGTAATGTATGAAGTGATGCTTGACAGTGATAGTAGTTTCTCTTTCAAATACTTTCCAAATATATAATTCCAGTAAAAAGAAACTTTTACTTTAAAAACATGTAATTATACATCATGACATCTTTTCTTCCAGCATTGCAAATACTACAAGAGCCTTTTTACAACAATTGGTGACAACTTTTTTGCCAGGACAAAAACAGAGCAAATTTGGTTTGGCAATTACTATACATTCACATAATGTTTTATGTGACATTTTATGCTCTCATAAAACATTACGTGAATGCAGCAATTTTACAAAAATAAGATATAATGACTAAATGGCTTTGAAAAAAACTAAAATTCTAAGTTTGGAAAATTAATATAACTATAAGATCAAATAAATACATAAATATGATAACCTAAAAAAGTCTAAATATTCTGATTTGGTTGTACAAAAATAAAAATGTAGTTACACTCATTATTTCAATAAAGAAACGAATAAAGAAATAATTACGAAAATGACACAAATAAATTACTTTGACAATCCACCAATAACCTAAGCAAAAATTAAAGAAATTTAAAATATCTGGATTTTTGTTCTAAACAATTTTATCATTTTAAATATGTATTTGGGATCAAATTTTCTGAAAATTTCCAATTTGTTTTTGTTTAAATCTTTGTTCTATCTTAATTACATCCAAAAATAAAAAAAAGTTGAGTGGAAATAAAATATAAAAAGAAAAAATTGTATTTTGCTGAGTTTACCATTAGAATAAAAGCAATGCCAAAAATTTCTCTATAAATTCCTCAATAGAGGATGCACGAATATAAATTTCTACTACCTATTCTATGCCAAAAATAAATCAACTTTATCTAATCTATTCTTATCATCCATTTATTGTCCAAGCTACTAAGAAAATCTGATTTACAAAATGTATTTTACCAAGTTCTTGGGCATACTACTTCCTTAATGGAAGCTTAATTTTTCTCATTTCCCCAAAACTAATAGAAAAAGTTGTCACTTGGTATAAATCGGCATTAACCATAAAAATTTCACATTGCTGGGAAAAAAACAAAAAAAGCTGAATCTAAAGAAATCCAAAGAAACATATTTTTGGGTGCTCAGAATAAGTAAAAATTATAAAGACATTCTCGTATGATTGGCTGTCAGTAAACCTGTTTAAAAAAACAAAAAGAATTTGGAGTGTACATTTCATGGTGAGTTGACTTTAGAGCTGGATGAAATGGGAACCTGCTGATACTGCTGCTGAGGGGCTGGGCTTGAATTAATACTATCCGTTACACTGGGTGCTTCAAACCCATTAAAGCTATCTGGTGATTGTAGGGAATGTATATATAATGGATTGATATTAGCAGCATCAAAATGGGTACTGTCATAGAGTGAATTGTTCTAAAAAAGAAAAAGAAATAGCAGTCATACTTCATAAAATATGCACAATGTTTTCAGCTTTCTCCCTTACATAAGTATATTATAATATTAAAACTTCAAAAATCAATATTTTTTTTCTTTTAATGATATGAAAGTATAATAAGGTCAGGATATGTTCATGTTACCACTACTTTTATGCAAAACATACTCATGAAATTATAATTTAATACATTTTTTCATACAAAAATTTTGTTATTTATCAAATTTACTCATTCACTTATCAGCTTTTAATAGTTTCAAAGTATAATTTTTTTTTTTTTTTTAAAGTAAAGTAGAATGATCAATGATTTGAAAATGTACATAAAAGCTACAATGCAGAAAAGTAAGTAAAATGAAAAGACAATAACCGCATAGGTCGTTTAAATATTGTACTTGAGAATGCAGCATGTATGATCCGTTGCAGTTGAAAAGCATAATAGCTTTGAATAATTTGAATAGCTATCTTGCAATGTTAAGCCCTTTAACCCTCTCGCTGCTTTTTTTTTTTTTTTTATCAAAATAGGTTCAAAAATTGCGTATTTTTTTTATTACATATTTCAAATCTACATATATTTTAGACTTAAAATATACAAAAAATTTTTGTAAAAGAGTTTTTTTTCAATATAGAATTAGATCATAGAAAAAAGTTGTCAGAATATTGAAATAGAAGAATAATGATATAAAAGCAAAATTTTGAAAATCAATTTTGGTTAAATTATGATTTATTTTATAAAATACAAAGGTAAAAAGTATATACTAATGAAAATATGCAAAATACTTACAAAACATTTATTAGAAATGAAGTTTTGTATGATAAATTTCGAAACAAGGCTCGAGGCAAAGTCCGACCTCGCAATCTTTGCACCAAATTCGCGTTTCTTTTCGAATTTTTTTTTCAGCTTTCAGTTTTTTTTTTTAACAACAGACAGCACACTGTCTACGAGGCTCTTTCTTGATGAGATTTGGAGGTATATGGCTAGCAAAATGTCGAGCAGTTAGCCTCATGGAATTGAGAGTTGAACTACATCTGCTAGAGTGAACACTGGAATTTCTATCTGAATACTTCTGAATGCTTAGTTCAATAATTTGCAAACGGAAATCTAGAAGCATTATATTTTGTAATGGGTTATCCTTTTTATAAAGGATATAAGCATTCCACAGTGATTGGTCCATGAATTGTCGGAAAATTTTTATATAATATTTCCCTTGTTGTTTTCTGAGGGTGGGGTAATATGACATTTCTTGGTCACATAAATCAACCCCACCCATGGTGTTGTTGTAATCACAAACAACAATTGGTTTGAGTACAGTTTTCTTTGATTTGCATTTCACCAAATGGGAGCTTGCATTATGAACTGTACTCATAAGAAAAACACTCTTTTTATCCGTTCAGAGCCATAACTTTACCCCTTTGGTAAGCAAGGACGTCACCTTTAGGGATTTTTTCTTTTGCAAAATTTGGAGGAAGGTCTTTCCTCATCTTATTTACAGTTGCATATAAGTCTGTTCTTTCTGAAATTAAAATGTCGGCTAACTGTGGAGACATGTAGTCATTGTCCATGGTTACACAGTAACCTTGGCCCAGGAATCTGTCCATCAGTTGCAGAACAATTTTAGTGGAAACTGGATAATTTGTAAATTTCAGGTTATGCACAGTTCCATTACCTGTGTATATGAGAAAGTCTGCAATATATCCAGTTCCCACTTCGCAGACCACAAAAAACTTAAGGCCAAATCTTTCTCTTTTTTTCGCGATGAACATTTTCCAGCTCAGTCTGCCTTTGAAGCGCATCAAACTCTCGTCTATTACTGAGATTTTTATCTGGTATATAAAGATTTCGAAATTTGTTTTGAAGATGCTCCATGATGTCATAAATTTTATTTAATTTTGGCCATGGATGATTATCCTTATCAAACTCTTCGTTATTTGTAAAATGAAGGAACTTCATCAGCAAAATAAATCTATCTTTCTGAATTACTTGTTGAAAAATAGGTGTTTGCAATATGTGACGTTTGGAGCAATAATATTCTTGTTTAGGCTTTTTTACAATTCCTTGGAGAAACAAAACGGAAAAGAATAATCTAAGTTCTTTCTCATCCGTATCTGTCCATTTTTTCCACCTTCATCTTTCTTTAGGAACTGCCTTATTCATATACTGCTGAGCGTATCTGTTGGTCTCTTTTACTATTATTTGCAACATAACATAGTCAAAAAAATGTTCAAAATAATCCAAAACAGTTGCATCATCTGCCATAGTGAAATTTGGTCCGGGATTGCCAATAAAAGGAAATGAAGCAGGAGCTGGTGGAATATTTTGCATATCAATTTTGCACCACTGTCAGGCGTTTTGAATAGAAAATAAATTTTCAGATTCACCACTATCCACAGAGGAATCCGAGAAATTTTCATCAGTTCCGCTATAAATATCATCAATATACTCGGAATCAGAGTCAGAACTACTGTCAGTGTCGGAAATATCGTCAGGAACATAGGTCATATCACTCGCGAAACGCTTCCTGCCAGACATCTTTGAGCTCTGAAAAGCGCGCGCAAAATGCTAAAAAAAATTCTTTTTATATTTCGCAGAAACGTAGACAACTAACGCCATCTGTTACTCGACATCTAAATAAACAATTAAACATTACAGAAAAGCCAAAATGAAACCATGAACGGGGAAAAAGCGGGTTGCACACTTAAATAGACGGCAAAAACGCATCCCCGCGATAATCGCGGGTTGCGCAAATTTTGCTACTTCTACGTTGCCCGTGGAAATCGCGGGATGCGCAGCGAGAGGGTTAAATGACTGGGATAATACTCACATCAAGAAGTGATGCTTTAGGAAAGAGTGGTATGTGAACTGCAGAGCTCTTTATAAGGGGAAAAAGAACAGGGTGCAAAGGTTTTAAAAAAGGGCATTATTATTTTTAAAAGGCAATGTAGTTCTTAAAAAAAGTCACAACAAATCCTATTTAAAAGCACTTCTATTTTGCAAAAAATAAAATTTTATTTTACAAAATTGAGTAAAAAATTAATTATTAATTAATTATAATTACTAATCTCTATTAATAATTTAACTAACATATTAATAAAGTTAATGAAGCTAAATAAGAGTTAATTAGTTTAGTTTAGTTTAAGTAACTCTATTAACTAGCTTATCTTATTAACTTAATTTATAAAAAGTTAATGACAATATTTCTTTAAAAGATTTTATAATCAGGCTTTTTTTCTTTTTAATAACAAAAATAATCACTCAAATATACCTAACATCCAAGAGAATGCTTGATTAAGTAAAACATTTTGAATAAGAAGCAGATCTTAAAAGATTTATTAAAAGAGAATTGGTGAAAGTCATCTTAATACCCCCTACCCACATGAATTTTTCAGCTATGGAGTACTATCAGGGCCGGCCACAGGGGCGGTGCTGCGGATGCAATGCACCTGGGCCCCGGTTTCAGAGGGGCCCCCAAATCCGTTCTATATTTTTTTCTATGTCTCTCTCTCTTATCGTGAAAAATATAAAAGATTTCTTTAAATTAAAGTAGACTGATAGTGTTGTGTGACTACTCTGCATCTTTCGGAGCTAAACATCATTTATAAAAGTGTCTTTCTACGAACAGCATTCTTTGACAGTACACCCCAGCTCTGATCAAATGTCACTTTCCTTCGCACCTTTCACCGTGGAAAGAGCGAAAACATCAGTTAGAGAAAAATACAATTATCAGACCTGGACATTGGTCAAAACGACCGCTCATAATCGAATTCTTTGAAAAGAACCGAAACACAAAGAACAGCGGAAGAGGCCTTTTTGTTGTCAAAACCAAGGACTGATTGATTAATACCTGTGGGGCCCCCCTCTAAACTAACTTTGTTAATACAAAGTACGTTTCGCGCGTCTGGTATTAATTTGAAGATAAGAGTACACAAAGAATAAAAAATGACCTGCATTTGGTTACCTTTGCAAGCAAGCACGAGAACATTTTTCTTCCGTTTACAATTGTGCAAATGTGTTGGTCAAATCCTATTTTGCAGTTACTCCTTCTCTCAAAGTTACTAACCGAAGTTGAGCCATTGGAAGTGTCTGCTTGTATTAGACTTTGTACGAGTCTATTAACTTTTGTGTATATGTTATATATATTTTGAAAGATTTTTCTTGAATTTTATTACTTTCACGGGCCTAAATTATGGATTAAGCTTTACCAATTCTATCATCGCATTTTCTACATTTGAAAAAAGGTAAGTCATTATTTTGTTTATAATAGCCGAGATTGCAAATAATTAGATAATTTTCATCAAAAAGTTTTAAATTGTGTTAAGTTACACATTCATAAAAGTTTTAAATGCATTTTGATTGTTCCCATAACTTATATTTACGCGATTTAATCCCTAAGCAATAAATGAGTATCTAGAGTAAGCGAAGTTCTGCAGTCAGATGAAACAGCTATTCTGAAGTAGAAAAAGTCAGCACTTTTAAAACTGTGTTTATTGGAAATTAGGAATATAAAAATATTTTAAACACATTAATCGATCTCAACCCCTTCTTCGTCGGCGCGTGCCATGTGACGTACAGTTGATAACATTTACGGAATATAATTAACCACTTTATATGTACAGTGATTTTTATGTTAGAATATGGAAAAAGATCGTGGACAACTGAAACCATGCTTAGTTTCCAAATGTACGGGTGGGTTCGTTAACATTTTGAAAAGATATTAAAAATTTACTGTTTCCAAAAAGCGGTTAATGTGTTCGGTAAGGGTTGGCAACTATGGAAAATAATAATAATAATAATTTCAAAAAAATATCCTACCAATAAGGGTTAATTCCGAAAAAATACCAACTGAAATTAATAATGAATTTCGAATGGATGTTGCTCTATTTTCTAATAGAACCCTCATACTTAAAATAGTACTCATACTATCTTTGAATATTTACAGTATAAAAGCGGATAAAAGTACACATAAAATTGGATGATTGAAATGTACGTCTCGGGCACATAACCAGAAAGAAAAAGATAAATCGGTGTGGGCCCGAAAGGAGACATTTCTAATTAAGATAGCATTTCTACGAAAAAGCTTGATTATTGACATCCAATTAAGAAAAGTATGAAGGGGCCGAGGCCTCCATCGCCTATTCTCTGGCTACGTCCCTGATATGTCTGTTCATCCACGATCCATTCTTAAACATTTCATCGCATCATTTCTTTTCTAAAGTAGTACTGATTAGATTTTAAAATCTTAGAAAGTTTGAAACAATACTCCAAATTCATCTGAATCTCTAAATTAGAGAACAAGATCATCAAAAATGTCACTTTCCAAAAAATTTATTCACTAAATACAGTGAAAAGTTGCTAAATTTAGCCACAAATCCCTTAAATTGGCAGCACTGTCTAATGAAATATCCTCTTATATTAAATTAATGGACTTAATGTGAAGAAAAATATTCAAACATACATTTTGGTTAATTTAACTTAAGTATAAAATTATTGATTTTATTTAATTTGACCTAAGCTTTAAGTCATCCTCCCCCCACTTCAATTATGGGCTTCTTTTTCAAATTTTAAATAGGTAGTTGGTCAACAAAAATAGTTATTTTACTGTCTTCATTACTAACTAAACTACTCTGAAACAATTAATGTCACTCTCGGTGGTCGGTGGATTTCCAGAGTGTGAATAGATTCATATTTTCTCACATTTTTCAGTATTAGTAATGCAGGTTAACTGAAATGGGTGATAAACGGCCCCACAGGTTTAGCATACATATTCAATGCGGCTTAGACCTCCAAGCAGTGCCGGCTCAAGGTACCAATAACTCGGGCAGCTGCCCGGGGTGCTATATGTTTAGGGGCGCCATGAAAACATAATCTTAGGAGAGAGAACGAATTTTTTTTTCTTTTGAAGGTTTATCCAACGTCAAACTGTCCCACTTGCCCATGGTCAGGTAAGCCCCCTTTGTAGTTTCTTCCTATTCTTCGTTATCATCGTCGTCTTTATTGACTTTGGAATGTTAAAAGATTTTTTCTAAGAAAGGATTATCTGAGCTGGTGAGGTGGAAGTCAGTAGAAATTTCATAAATCACAAAAATATTCCTCGATATAACCAAATTTTACTCATTAAGAGCGAGTTATACTCCCATAAACTTAACATTGTACCAGCCAAGTATTTCCGATTTCCCCATTCAAGCTGGGTTCTTCTTAAATAAGGAGTCATCATAAACGAGTTAGATTTATTTAAAAAGGGTGCCAAAAATTAGCTTGTCCAGGGTGCCAGCTACCTTAACCCTTAACCAGGGCCTTCAACCCTAATTACCACGGCCATTAAAATGTTATTAGTGGTATTTCAGTTCATTCTTAATGTTTCCTTTATAAATGGGTCTGTTAATTAATGCGTTTTTAGCATCTATAATGTTTGGGGCCCCCAAAAATGTTTGCAACCGGGCTACTTCAAACAGAAGGCCGGTCCTGGGTACTATGAACTAGTAGTACTTTCATACAGGTACAATAAGGGGTATATTATCGTTTTTTCGCAGAGAAGCCTCCCTGTCCACGGCAAATTCCTCCTTTTCATTTGTCAAGTGTCCAGCATGTTATATGTGACTAACCAATTAAAAAAGCTAAATAGATTAAAGAGATAAAGAAACTTACTTCAGAGATTTAAAACAAATGATGGAAAAAAGGGAGAAAGAAACAAAAAACTTTGGGGGCACGCTAACTTGAATAAAAAGGCAATAGGGTAGATTTCTAAAAGGGCATCAGGGTTTGTTACTCCAATGACCCTGCCTACAATGACCCCTGGTGAACTGTTAGAAGAGTTAGTGACGGTTTTCTTTAGTAGCACTGTCATGAAGATGCCTCAGGTACAATTAGCAGTTTCCAATCACCATATTAAGTCTTCATTCTTCAACCATCTTTATAACTTACTTTTTAGTATGCATATCATAACTTTTCTACATGGCTTCATGGGTAAGTCTGGCAGATTTTATTGGAAAATACTGATATTGCTATGAATGGGCAGATACTGCATCAACAGAATTGGAATTTTATTTTACAGTTTATTTCCACATGTTTAATTATTTTAACTTTAAAGTACATGATAAATGCTTTACTATAAACATAATTATACGCAGTAATTGTCATAAAAATTATTAAAAACAGTAATTATAAAAATAACACGAATTTAGTGACAAACCTTTTTTTAAATTATGCTATACGTGGAAGGTTAATTTTTCAGTAGTGATTTGAAAACTGGCAAATTCTGTTAATAAGAACCAAGGTTGCCTGATAAAGGATCCAATGCTATACATTTTATCCGAAGTACAATGGGCTACAAGGATTACTTAATTCATTCCCTCTACTGGGTTCACACTCTTCTGATGAAGAGGTGAAGGCATTTTTTAAATGTCGCAGGTGGTCATGTTCGATGCTAATGTTAGAATGCCTGTCTTCAATTGCTGCTAATAAAGTAAACTTCCGATTATCTGCGGAATAGGGTGGCACAAACCGCCTATAAACAAATTTTGCAGATAATCTGCAAAATAACTGAAAAAAAGACAAAAATCAACACAAAAATGCATTAATCCATTTTTAATAATTAGAATAGTCGTAGTACATACTTACACACACAGAGTGGTAACTTCTTTAAATTTTTACAAAAAGTCTGTTAATTCCCCCCCCCCCCCCCGTTTCCAAGCTCCTATTCTTTATTTGCGATTGAAGTTTTTTTTTTACAGCATTTTGTCGCAAAGTGATGAATCATCCTGCTCTTCTATGTATTTAATGATACCATTAATGTGAATTAGCACATTTTCATGGCTCATTTTCTTCTGCATCCCTTCTCCCTCGTTTTCTTTATCACTCTCAGTCGAAACCAAACCTTTTTCTCTGGCTATGATTTCTTCATCGGTAAGGCGTTTGAAGCCTGGATCGCTTCATCACAACTGATACACTCAGCAATGTTATCGTCATGCACGTCACTTCCTCCAGGAACAGATTTTGCCAAATTTGCCAAATCAGATGTAGTAACGTCCTCGTCTTCTTCCTGTGGAGACTAACGATTTTTCCACATTTGGCAAAATTTTTCTCCAGGACTTTACTATTGTCGTTAACTTCACCTCATTCCAAGCAGTGTTAATGTCATAAATGCTGCCAATAAACATGTAGTCTTTCCAGAAGCCCTGCAGATTGCCACCTTCTTCAATTCGCTTTTTCAATAAGTTGGTTCGATACCTCTTCTTCATAGAAGCAATAACATACTGGTCCATGGGCTGGATAAGTGATGTGACGTTAGGTAGCAAAAACTTGATGGAAAAATTTCAATCTTCTGATTTCAGAATACTTACCCCTGGGTGAGCCGAGGCGTTGTCAAGCAACAATAAGGCTTTTTCGGGTTAAGTTTTTAACCTTGAGATGCTCTCTCCACTTGGGTTATGAATTTTTTTTCGAAAAATTCCTAAAATATTTCTTGATTCATCCAGGTTTTCTTTGGTTAAAATAATGAACTGGAAGATTTTCAGCTTGTGTGCCTTTAAAGGATATTGTTTTCTTTGCTTTCCCAATCACTATGGGCCATATTCACCAAACTTTAAACCCTGGAGTTAACCCAGCAAAGCGAGCTACTTCAAGGGTTAGAGAGAAAATGGTATTCACAACTCCAAAATCAGGGGTTACCCCAAGAATTGACCCTGACTCCAGGTGCAGATTCTAACCCCGCAATATCGGAGGGTTGACTCCGGTTTATAAATGGCGGATACGAGAGTTGTTTTTATAGGTTTGGAAAATCCCAAAAATTTGCTAATACTTGAATATTCTGTGCTTTAACAGACAGAAACTACTGTGAAAACCACCCATCAAGCTATAAAAGTAGCCAAAAGTGATAAAAAATCATTGTATAATGTTTTCAAAAACTCTGGAGAATGACTGTGCTTTTTTTGCCGTAGTGACTGCAGGCGCCATCTGTCGGACTTATCTTGGTTTGCTTTTCCATTCCCTCTCTTTTCTGATTTGAACGCTTTTTTTTCTTAATTATTTTTTATGTTGAAAATAAGTAAATAAATTCTGATCTTTCCTATTTATCTTCTTGTCTCTATTATTCCACAGATGAGGGGGCGATTTGGCCAGAGCACTGTGGATCTACTTCGCCCTCTTTGTAGGCGGGATAAAAATATTTATATTGAAGAGATTGAAGAGATTAATCATTTAGGTGTAAAGGATGAAAAAAAAAAAGTGTTGTTGAGGAGTTAAACATTTTTGTCTGATTGTAGTGTACTGTACTTGGGAATAGCGAATTAACAATTTTTCAGACAAACGTGAGAAAAAAAACAATATGCTTCAGCATCATAGAAATTTTTAAAGAAATACATATTCTATGTATAATATATAAAGTACCTCAAAAAGAAAAACATCAAAACTGCATAAATTAATTTTTGTGTGTTAAAAAATATGAAAATTCCTAAATTTGAAAAAAGTATAACAGACATGAAATTTTATTTATAAAAAATATTGGATGTAATTTTGTATTAAATGTTTAATCAGAGTATTTTTTTTATAATAAAGTTAAATTAATTTTCACATTTTAATGAACAGTTTGCATTTAAAAAAAAATTAAATATCATGAAGGAAGTGTGTGTGGTGGGAGCTGGGTTCGATCTCAGGAACATTAAATCTAGTTCATTCCTTCATGGAATCATTACTCTGACCAATCACAGGCGAGCTTTCAAAGCTGGGTGAGACAACTCCAGAGTAAGGTAACCCTGGGTTGAAATAAGTTGGTGAATACAGTTTCCGAGTTGTCTCAGAGACAAACCGGCAATGCAGGTTTACCAACTCTCGGATCATGGCGGTCTACTCACAGTTTGGTGAATACGGCCCTATGAGTCTTAGTTTGTGTGGTGACCGTGTGTTCCCATGGCATTGCTGCAAGACATTATCGTCACTCTTCCTTTACAGGTTTTATGTCCTGGTGCTTTAAGCTCTCTTTCAAATGCCAGTGTTCGTGTCAGCAAACATTTCTAATACAGTCCAGACTCATCAGCATTGTACACTTGTTCGTACGAAAGTTCTGATTTTAAAAAGTCCTGAAAATAATTTTTGAAGTCCTCTGCTGCCTGAGTATCGCAACTTAATTTGTCACCATGAAGTCCAACTTCTCTAATCCCATGGTGTTGCTTGTTAACCATCCTGATGATGCATCAAAAGTCCCTTCTAATCCAAGCTTTTCAAAAAATTACTTAACTTTTGCAGCAATAATGGGTCTTGAAATGGGTGTATTCTTACCTCTTACTTGATTTACCCATTTTAATAAGCCGCGTCGAACTCTTCGAAGGTGCTTGTTTTCATCGATTTCCTTTTCTTCATGGAAGATGAGTTGTCCGATGCAGAAGCAAATTGCATCAGTTTATCTTTTTGCTTTATAATGCCTCTAACTGTAGATTCTTCAATGCCGTACTTCAAGCTCATTTGTTTTTGCAATGAACCATTTTCAATTTCTTTTATCAACTCTAACTTATCTTGGATGGATAAGACAACTTTTTTCTCTTTTTGCCCATCACTAAAATTACAATTTTAAACAGACGCTAACAGACCGTGAACACAGATTGACAGTAACGGATTGAATGCTGAATCGAAACTGACTGGTTTTGGCACGCTGCCAAAAGAATGAAACAAGCCAAAGGGGAGAAAGGAAGCTCTATGAGTGACAGAAAAGTACTCTTTAGCAATTACAGATCCATTGTATAGGTTTCGGTGACCTTGCGGGCGGGGATGAGAGTGAATAGAAATAAAAGCAGCTCGATTGTTGCTCTAAAAATAGATTTTGCATTGGTTGATCATAAAAGGCGTGCATTTCTATAAATAATTGTTACCGGAAAGGCAAAAAAAATGAGCAAGACCGCAGATAATCCACCTGTGGATAATCGGGAGTTTACTGTATATGTTTTTGTTACTTTGCTTTGTGGTTCATTCATAAATTAATTTTATTGGTTTACTACAATCAATCACTAGCATTTATGTTAAGGAGCTAAGCTATCCTGTTTAACATATAAGTAGCATATTTATTGAATTAGGTACATTTTTAAAGTTAATTACCATGATCAAAGAAAGTCATGCAGCACTTGATTTTTGAAAGTGTGAACGTATATTGAGATATGCTTTGAAAAAGATTCAAGAAGGCATTTTTCATATATAATAATAATTAAATAAAACATTTATATATTAAAATAACAACAACTTGAAGCATAAGTTATTATGTTTCAAGTTGATAAAAATGTTGACAAATACAATGATTAGAACATATTTGAGTGATTGTTATATTATTGTTATTAGATATATATTTGAATGGATGTGAAACTCACAATTAAATTCAAAAAAGAAAACAAGTACCTGATAAATATAATCTGAATCTGTCTTTAGAGATGAACAAGAAAGCTGATGAGGTAAGCTTACATTGTCATCTTCAACTACATCATCAACTTGAGGTTTGTATGAAAACATTATACTAGGTTGTGACACACTAAAATAAGATACGCTTAATTTAATAATCAGCTCTTCCTTGAGACATATATTATTATGCTTTCACAAATACAAGACTTTAATATGAAAGAATCAATTAGTTCCAAAGGTCTACAATATAAGGCATTGTGTAGTGAGAAAAATAAAGAGAACAGCATAAAAATGTTGCAATGACTGTTACAAAAATTACAAAACAATGTTTCCAAAACAGCCCTTTAAAAAATGGTGAAATCTGAGATAAAATTTGCAAAAACCTGCTGGAACATTTGAATCAGAATGTTCTCACATAAAGGAAAACTATATTTTTCCAGTTTCATAATTATTTGTGGTTTTGGGGCATACACTGTGAGGTGGTTTAGGTATTCCTAAGCAAAAGTCACTGGACGTACTTTGTTTTCCTAGTTCTGTACCTTTTATGATTATGTTAGCTTAAATAAAGTGTCTGCAATGAAAATAACAAAAGCTAGCCCTTCTTTACAAATTAAATGTCTTTAGATGGAAATATTTTTTTATGTCTGATTAATGGGAGAAATTTGATTTTTAATTTGTACATTTACTGCTATCATATTGTTTCAAATAAATATCATCTTTTGAAAGGAAACGTGAATTAAAAATCAATAAAGAGCAGGTAATGGCTCAAAAATTTAAATTAAAAACAAATTTGCACATTTCATGATTACATTATCTCTGCTAGAGTTTCAGTTATCAAAATAAGTTACAAAATCTGTTATACATTAATTGGTTGATGAACAATAGTAAAGAATGAATGGGGATGCATTCTATGACGTTTTTACCAGCACTAAGTAAAACTAAATCTTCTTTACAAATTAAATGTCTTTAGATGGATATTAATACAAGTTCATACTCATTTTTCAAGAAGAAATTTAAAGAGTTTTTAAGGAGTATTTAAGCACCCCCAAAAATTTTTTTTAAGGAGTCCACTTTTTTCTGGACTACCAATGCAATCTGAGGTTAGCAGGAGACTTTGTACATAACTATCAATGAGCATTACAAAAATGCTTTAACAAAAATTTTAATCCATACTGAATATGAAAAAATATAGTTTTTTGAAGGCATGTCCCAAAAAAATCTTAAAATGAAAGACAGAAATTAAAATTCACACCATTTTCATTCTGTTATTACACAGTTTTCTGTAAGTAACAAACTAAATTAGTTAAAGAAATATAAATTCATCTTACATCACCAGATCACTGTCACCAATATCCGGAAGGTTGCAGAGGCTGCACACTTCATTAATCGCGGTTGTTACTGTAAATGCAAAATTAAGGAGTTTCTAAGGAGTCCCACATAAATTTAAGGAGTTTTAAGGGCCCTAAATATTATAAAATGAATTTTAAAGAGTTTTTAAGGAGTGTATGAACCCTGAACATGGAAATTGTACCAGGTGGCGGGTGTCCACCCAAGCCCAAAATACCTCCTGTGGCACCTTTTAAAAATTCCTGAAAAAAATTCTCCCTAAGCAAACTTTCCCACAGAACTGCAATCAGGTCCTGGACTATTAATTGTAAATGATTGGTAAATATAACTTTGCTGTGCGATGAACGACAGCCAAATAAAGAGCAAGTGGGCAGCTTTTTATTTTTCTTAGATGTACATTATTGCTTTTCTCCTTGGAGATACCTTGGTGGCACATTTTTTTTTTGCTGGGTGTCCCGAGGGTGGAACTTCCCCTTTAATTTGATGTACTGTGGTAGACTCCTTGCTGGTTAAGCTCTCTGTATTGAGTCAACTGTACTAGCTATGCTAATGGTATTGCCATTGTGGTTAGGAGCAAATTAGGCTCTCACCAATGGCTTCATAAACATTACTTTGAAGGCAAAGCTATATTCGAGAGAGTATATGGGTTCATCAACCCCCATACCATCACCACCACCACTACAAAAAAAGGAAAAACTCCTGCCTATGGCTTTGCTTGAAGGTAATAGAGGGGTGGGACTCTCATTCAATCTTCAATGACTCATCTAGTTGTCTTTCTTAGTGCTAGGAAATTTTAGTACGGACAATCTTGCCTATTTTACTGAGATGAAATTCTGGTGGCATACTTTGATTCCTATCTAGGTTAGAAATTACCTTCTTTACTGTTTGACAAAGTTAAACAAAACATGCCTTTTGGGCCTGCAGGAATACTACTAGTAGGGCTTGAGCCCCAAGTCTATTTACAGGATTTATACAATATTACATCATATTATCTTGAATGGCTCTATTGTTTGGTGGTCTAGATCTTGTTTAGTTTCTTTTAAGCATACTTATATTCAAAAGATGGCTTGTTCAGCCATCACAGGCACTCTTACAACTATGCCTAGGGCAATTACTGAATTGCTTATTAACTCTTTGTAGCACAAAATTTTGTTTCACCTACAAACAAACAATTATTTTTTTTAATTATTACGCAATTATCTTTACAGTGTAGAGGTGGTATTCATATACCACCTTTCTATTAATAGATATACAAATTCAAATGAACATACACATATATTTTACATCGATTCATTATTTTCATCTCTAACTTATTTAAAGTAACATTCACTTTTGAATTTTTATTTGCAATAAAACCACATTTTTGAAGTATTTAAAAGAAATTGAATTAGAAACACATGACTGACAAATCAAATTTCTCACAATTGCCATTAAAATTTGATGAATATAAATAAAGAATTGAAAAAATGTTTTTAAAATGCTCTTTAAAAAATTATATACAATTGCAAAAATATTATAGAAGCACATGCAAGTTACCATTTAGCAAACAAATACAGAAAATGTGTCAGGTTTTTAATTATATATATATTACAGTAGAGCCCCAATTATATGTGAGTGCTTTTGGGGGAAAGAAAGTTAATTACTAACCAAAAAAAAAAAAAAAACACCTCACATGCCAACAGGGAAAATAAAATATACCCAACTGTTCCTAGGTTCAAAACTACTGACCTTAAGGACCTGATCGGGTATGGATCCTACAGTTTGGGTTCATAAGTCATTAGTTGTTGTTTGAAAACCACAACTGAACTTTTAATTGTTAGTTATAAGTTCAACTAACAACTATTAGTCTTAGTTGTATGGTCAACAAACTCTGCTCAACTAAATTAACTGAACAGAAAACTAAAACTAATTTGTTGAGGTGAGTTAGAATATCAACTAACTGCTTTACTTGAACATTTAGCTGTGTTCAATTAAAAATTATTAATTTTTAGTTGAATGTTTAGTTCCACTAATATTTTAGTTAATGATGCCAAATTCTGGCTTCAATATTTAGAGGAACAAGATGATGATGCATGCCTGGCAGAATAGCTCATGTTAAGGAAAGTACAACGTAGAATACAGAAACAGTGCTTTGAAAGCTTAAGCGAGTGACTGATTTTTAGCTTTAAAAAAATATTTTTTTTTTAAGTTCCTTTTAAGCTTTTTGTTGACAGTACAGTATTGTTTTTTGTTTACAGTTAATTTTAATAATTTAGATGTTTTCAGGTTACCTGCGATATTTGCTATCTGTGATGTCCTTAGCACTCAATTGTGTGGATAATCAGGGCTTTACTGTATTTATTTAACACATTTTTCGTAATAATTGACCTACTTATCTACTACAATGTTAATGTTTATCAAATTTGCTTGCTTGAATACATATAGCTTGCATAATGGCATAGCTTTATTGCCACCACATGTTCCAAACATAACATATTCATTACTATAATTAAATAGATAAAAGGATGTACAAACCACTTTATCAATTTATCTATAAAAATATGCCTGTGTAACACTCATTTTAAGAAAAATATAATGATTTATTGCGACAAGTCAGTATTCAAGACCGTGTCAATGTGAGTCTCCAAAGAATTCTGAAAATCTTTTGCATTAATGAACTATCGCTGTCTATACTGGAAAAAATTGAAGTACTTAAATTAAAATAACAATTGCTAGAAAAATATACCAGCATAAAATGACCTAGAAAAAGCATGAAAATGTAGTACGTTTTTCATACCGCTATGTTTCAAAGAGTTGAATCTTGCCTCTGCTTTCCTACATCGAGGCTGAGGCACTTGTTTACAGAAAAAATACTTATGGACCTGGAGTATTGGAAGACCTATTTTCAGTATCATAGGATGAATTCAATCATCCAAAGAATTATAAATTATACTCTGTTGACCCATCCCTTTTTTGTTTAGTTCACTTCTAAGGATAACTGGAAAAGTCTACTAACAGCAAAAGCAAGTATATTGTATAATATGTGGACAGCTCTAAGGTTGGTAGCAACCCTCGCAAATGTTGCTCACCACTCGCCAAATGGCGATTAAAAAAATCCTTACTGGCTGGTAAAAGTTTAGGTCCACTCGCCACAATGGCGAGTGACGCTCAAAAGACCCAGTTTTTCTTCCTCGTCGACACCCGACCTCTATGAGCTCTAGTGCTGACTTTTTTACTCACCTACACACCCTGAAATCCGATTTCCCGGAAAATTAGCTTCTTCCTTTCAGGAACTGGTTGTTCTCCCCTTCTGTCAACGCTTCAGTCTGCACCAGACAAGAAGGCGGAGGCATAGATTAAACACACGAGTAGAATTCTTTGGGCGGAGGAGGAGGAGGGCACAGCGCGATTGTGGGGTCACTTGGATATGACCAATGAGGGTTTCAATTGCAACCGAGCCCTGCTTCCCTTCAACCACGTTGGAATTTTTCATCTTTTCACAGTGCCTGATTTCAGAAAGTTTTGATTCTGAAACTGTTTTAACAGAATATTCTAGGTTAAAAGTTCATACCTGCAACATAGTTAAAATCAAGGGCGAAAGAGTTTCTTTCAATTCTTTATATAACCGGTTGGTTGCAGAAGACAAAGAAACCGGGAGGTACTCACAGATTTTAAAACTTATGGAATTGATCCAGTTAGTTCCTGTGAGCACAGCTCCATGTGAACGGGGATTTTCTGTAATAAACCGAATTACAGTTTATTACAGAAAAAAACTGCAATTGATGATACTTTTCGTTCATCAATTGCAGAAGAATCATTAGATGATCTAATTATGATAAAATGCAATGGAGGGTCTATTGATGAGTATGACCCAGGTTCAGCAATAACTCTGTGGTGGAATGATACAAAAGATGGAAAAAAATGGCATAATACGTATACTTTGTTAGTGACTGCCAGTGGCTATCTCACAGTAAAAAAAGTTGCAATAAACAATAAACATAATTATAATGAAATAATTAAAAATCTTCAAATTTCTCATTGTTTTCTTTTTTTTTTTTTTAGTTATTCTTTCTGTCTCCTTGCAACGAAAAATTAAGTTGCTAAAATAAATTTAATGCTTCTAACTTTACTTAGTTAAAATTTAAACACGGAAACATAGTAAATAATTAAAAACATTAAAAAGCCTTAAAATCTCCGTAAAATAGTAAAAAACACGCACCATGAGCGCTTTCGACAGCTTAGCCCGCTGTCATCATCAGAACTGAGTCCGCTTGGCTCGTTCACCGCTTCTTCACCAAGGTTTACCATAACTGCTCGATCTGCACATGCGCCATGTCGTTGACAGCTCCCTCTTGTGTCATTATTTCCAACGCTTCCCTTCTTAATCCATAACTATGGTTATTGTAATTAGCTATTTTCTTGACATTTATGAAATCTATATCTATATTTTCTTTTAAGGCTAGGCGGGATAGGGCGGTACTTTGTCAATTGTATTTTATATCGTTTATGTGTTCTTTAATTCTATCTTTAATTTTTCTTTTTGTAACACCATTGTAGTATCTGGGAAGGTTGGAATCTCTAGAAGTGAAATTTATTTTGTAAATACCAGGAGTTTCTAGAGGGTTAATCTTGTCTTTATCTGACCGGATTCTTTTAAAAATATTGCTATTGGGTTTAATTGGGATACGAAACAGCGAGACCGCAACAGTAGGGAATCGGATGAGTAAAGGTGGATTTTTCTTTCTGTGCGTCGTTGATGATGTTGAGATTCTTTCTTCTGTTTCTGATTAGACGGGGGATAATATTGCTGGGATAATTAGCTTCGCGCGCAAGTTGCTTTATGAATTGTATTTCTTCCTTTAGTAATTGTTGGTTGGAGCATATTTCTAGAGCTCTATTGACATGTGAACGTAGGATTGATATTTTGTAGTTATATGTAGTTTTTGAGGAGTAATTGACTATTTTATTATTATTGGTGGGTTTACGATAAACTGTAGTTTCTATATTGTCTGGGGTGGTTCAAATTACTTTAACATCAAGGAAATTTAGGCTATTATTCTGCTCAAGTTCTATAGTAAATTGTATATTTTCATCAAGTGAGTTAATTTTGTTGAGGATATTATCTATGCTATTGTTATTTACTATTGCAAAAACATCATCAACGTAACGAAACCAGTATTTAATATGGGGGTGAAGGTTTTTATTGATTAAAGTTTCTAGGTTTCGCATTTTCCACTCGGCTATTATTCCAGATATCGGGGAGCCCATAGGGACACCTTTATTCTGTTTGTAAAATTTACTATTGAATTGGAAGTAGGAGTTATTGAGGATGAGGGACAAGGCAGCTTTTAGGGTTATTGAAATATCTGTATTAAATGCGTTCTCAATTTCTTTACTTATTGTATTGTACATCGCTATTGTGTCTATGGAAGGATATAAGTTGGTGACGTCGAAGCTGACCATTTTAACAGAGTCTGAAAATTGTATGTTTTTTAATTCTTTTAAAAAATCGTTTGTGGAATTTAGAGATGAGTTTGAGGAAGGAATTAGTTGCTGTAATATGTTTTTTAGGTATTTTTCAAGTAAGTAAGTAGGGCCTTCACATTTACTGACTATTGGGCGGAGGGATGGGGGATTTTTATGATCTTTATATTTTCCAAAGATGCACAGAGCAAAGGCAGTAGGACTATGTAATTGTTGTGGTTTGTTATTGGGCCAGCTTCCTTTATTTATGACTTCTTTTAGGATATTGTTAAATTTGGTGGTGGGGTCCTTATTTAGTATATTGACATCTAGTTTATTGATGGTTTCTATCATTTTAGTAATGTAATCTTCTTTATCTAAAATAACTATTTTCCCTGTTTTGTCTGAACTAAGGCAGGTTATTGTTGGATTATCTTTCAGTTCTTTTAAACATATTTTGTCTTCCCTGTCCCTCGTATCCTTCTTTTTTAATTTAATAAGTTCTTTTTGAGTGAAAAGTCGTAGCTCCTGTTTATTGTTGTCTGGTAATGGTTCTATTGCAGTCTCATAAGCAGCTATTGTGTCTTTTAAATTTATGTTATCTTCAAGTATGAATTTTGGTCCGAGGTTTAGGGTATCTTCTTGGTGTTTATTTAATTTAAAAGAGGAGAGGTTTATGAATTGAGGATCGTCAGACTTCATTATTGTTTTGTTTGTACCATGTTTATTAATCCAGAAGTTAAGTTTTTTCTTGTGTGTTGTTTGCAGTTAGTATTTTAGTTTCCCGCAGAAATATTCTGTTTTTTTTGACGAAGTTTTCAAGCGTATGATAGTTGGTATTTGCTTTTAAACATTCTTTAATTTCTTCTATTTTAGTGTTGAGCTGGTGTATGATGGCATATTTACTTCTTATGAGCTTTTTTAACAATTTGTATTCAAATATTTTCATATTGTTGCGGAATTACTCTGCTACTCCTGGGGTTCGTCGTTCTAAAGTCCAGTGGTGTAAAAAGTTCAAGTAAAAAGTCACTTGTCAGGATGGAACACAAACTTTATTTCTTCTAGAACTTCGTAGAACAATCAGCTGCACACAATTCACAAGCACAATCTAGCAGTAACGTGCTTTTAACAATCCGCTTGGATCAGAAGCTCTCACAAATGCTGTATTTCTCACACAAAATAAGTCACTTTTACAGGCAAAAATTCCGTGGAAATATTCAAGGGATATAGTACACTATCCCTTAAGACACAGCAATGAAGAATTTACACACAGCACTTTAAAAACAGCTTCACAAAGCAAGCTAAAACACAGCTTCTATAGCACTATCAGTTCACACAAAACAAGCGTACTCAGAGCTCCTCACACATTGAATGTTCAACTCGCAACTGACTCTCGGGGCGACGCGCTCTTCTATAAATAGCCGGCGCAGGAGGTACAAGAGGTTTCCAGAAAAGTCAATTTCTCGAGGGTTCTACATAAAGCGTGAATATTGATTACGTCATAGAAGAGAAATGTTAGGTTATTATGCGTTTTTAATGCAGGAAAAACAACTTCCAGGCCCCATTGGGAAAATCGCGCCAAATGACCAAAAAGTCGCCAAACTTGGCGACTTTTGGCGAAATATCGCCAAATTTGGCGCCAAAAATAAGTCCTCAGAAGTGAAGAGATCTAAGCTCTAGGACTAATATTTCTCGAGATTTCTAGAAGCCCATAGAAAAACATATGGGAAAGCGAAACCTCCGTATCTCCAGTTCTAATTGGCCGATTTTGATGCAACAAAAAGCAAAATTTATCTATTTGAAGCGTAGAATACGAATTTTAAATCATTTTAAGCCCCAGAGCAGCGGGTTGCCCCGAAAATTCGTAACATTGCCCCCTTCCCAAGGACTGCACGTCCCGGGCAGTACAATCCCTAGTTAGGAGGTCACACAGGTACCTACACTGTATAACACTTAACAAGATCTTAAGAACATAATTCAAGCAAGTAATCAATAGCACAATAAGCAAATACACATTAATAAATAAATAATCATCATAATAAATAATTACACTGTAATAAGTAATCAATGTAATAACAAATACACATTAATAAAATCCAATATATTACAAATATGTACACTAAACATGGCGTAAGTGGTGAGAGAAAAAAGAGAGTTGAAGAAAGAGGAAGAGAAGAGAAAGACAGGAAAGGAATGAGAGGTGAAAGAAAAGAGGAAGTACGCCATAGTGACCATAGTCTGAGCTAATTACAACCGCGGTAGATGGCTAGCCGATCGTAATGTACAACTCTTGGCTTCGAGTTTGGTGACTTACGAATCCGTACGATGACGTCATTCAGCCGGTTTAGGACTGTGTAAGGACCGTCCCACGGCGATTGCAGCTTGGGAGACAGGCCTTTCCGTCGAGTAGGATTCCATAGCCAAACTTTGTCACCTGCGTTGAACTCGTGTCCCGTAGCCTTCGTGTCGTAGCGAGTCTTCATCTTTTCCGTGTTCAGGTTGATCCGCTCCCGAGCAAAATGATGTACATCTTCAAACCGTGCCCGAAGGTTTTCCACGTACTCCTCTGGCGATGAAGGCGCATCTGGAGGGCGGCCGAACACTAGATCGGCGGGAAGACGAAGATCTCTGCCGAACAGCATCTGGGAAGGTGTGAAGCCGGTAGTCTCATGGACGGCACTCCTATAGGCCAGCAGGAACAGGGGGAGTTTCTTGTCCCAGTCCTCTTGATTCCTAGATACCAGGAGCGAGAGGTTGTTCAAAATTGTACGATTGAACCTCTCCACCATGCCGTCGGATTGTGGGTGTAAAGGCGTAGTCTGGGTTTTGTCCATTCCGAGAAGTTGGCATAGTCCTTTAAAGACTGCAGAGGTAAAGTTCGTTCCTTGGTCGGAATGAAGTTGCAGAGGGGTTCCATATCTGGAAATCCATTCTTGCACCAGTACCTCTGCTACGGTCGTAGCTTCTTGATCGGGAATAGGAAACGCTTCGGGCCATTTAGAGAAGTAGTCAATGACAACTAGGATGTATTTGTTGCCATCCGAAGTTCGCGGAAGAGGTCCCAGGATGTCGAGGGCAATCCTCTCAAAAGGCGCTCCTACATTATAACGATGTAGTCTTCCACGGCTTCGTTTCTTCGGGCCTTTACGGGCGGCACAGGCGTCACAAGCTTGACACCACTTTTCGACGTCGCCTCGAGCCCTAACCCAGTAGAAGCGCTCGCGAACTTTCTGCAGGGTCTTCATTACGCCAAAATGGCCCCAGTTAAGCCATTATGAAGTTCTTCTAGAACCTTCGGAATCCTCGAGCGAGGGAGTACTAACTGCCATCGGAGCATCTTGCCGTCATCCGACTCCCATTTACGATACAGGACTCCATTTCTCAGGCGAAGCGAATCCCATAAAGCCCAGTACTGTTTTGTTGCCGGACTGTAAGATGATATTTCCTGCCAACTGGGCTTAGCGCTGGATTTTTCCATAAATTCTACAATAGGTTTGATGTCGCTGTCTGCTAATTGGTCCGCCCGAACATTTTCGTCACTCCAGGGATCTTGGGATGGTGTCGATGATGTAACTTGGCGGACAACGGGATGTTTCAGATGGTAATTTTTCTCTGCCCTGGAGCAATAGCGACAGCTGTCTATACAGGGCCTTCTTGACAAAGCATCTGCATTTCCATGAGATGCCCCTTTCCGATGACGTATCTCGATGTCATATTCTTGTAATCGCTGTATCCACCTGGCTATTTGGCCCTCTGGATTCTTGAAATTTAGAAGCCAGGTTAAAGAGGCATGGTCCGTTCGGAGCAGGAACTTTCGGCCGTACAGGTAATGATGGAAGTGCTCCACGGCTTTAATGATAGCAAGAAGTTCCTTTCTCGTAACACAATAGTTACGTTCCGCCTTCGAAAGGCATTTGCTCCAGTAGGCAATGACATGTTCTTGGCCATCTATCTCCTGGGACAAAACTGCTCCGACACTCTCCTTACTTGCGTCTGTGTCCAGTATAAATGGCTTGTCAGGGTGAGGATACGACAGGATCGGCGAAGATGTTAAAGCCGTCTTCAGTTCGTTGAATGCGTCCTCACATTCCTCAGTCCACAGAAATTTCTGTCCAGTCTCGGTCAATTTGTGAAGAGGTCTTGCAATTTGAGAAAAGCCCTTCACGAATTTTCGATAGTAAGTACACAGACCGAGAAAACTTCTTAAGTCATGGATATTCTCGGGACGACTCCAGTTCTGGACTGCGGACGTCTTTTCGGGATCGGTTCGGACTCCGTGGGCGGATATTATGTGCCCGAGGTAACGTACTTCCCGACGAAACAAATTGCACTTCGATGGACTTAGTTTCAAGTTTGCCTCTTTTAATTTCTGCAGTACCTTTCGAATGTTCTCGAGATGCTCTTCGAAAGTCCTCCCGACGATGATGATATCGTCCAAATAAACGAGACATGCTTCGTAGGAAAGTCCTCTCAACACTGTCTCCATTAGTCGCTCGAATGTAGCAGGTGCGTTGCAGAGTCCAAAAGGCATAACTTTGAACTGCCATAATCCTTGTCCCGTGGTGAACGCAGTCTTTTCACGGTCGTCGGGATGAATTTCCACTTGCCAGTAACCACTTTTCAGATCCAGAGTGGAAAACCATTCGTTTCCCGATAAAGTGTCCAAAGTGTCGTCTATCCTGGGAAGAGGGTAGCTGTCTTTCTTGGTAATGTCATTGAGACGTCTGTAGTCAACACAGAACCGGGTGGAACCATCCTTCTTTCGGACCAAAACAATTGGCGAGGCCCAGGGACTAGTCGACGTCTCGATGACGTCATCACGCTGCATCTCCTCTAAAAGTCTGCTCACCTCTTCTTGCTTAGCAAACGGCAGCCGCCTAGGATGTTGCTTGATGGGAGAATGGCTGCCTGTATCTATCCTATGTTGAGTTAAGCTCGTACGGCCAAAGTCACCCGAAGTTCGGGAGAAGAGGTCTTCAAATTCAGCTATTACTTTCTCCGCAGCGCTTCTCTGTTCTTCCGTTAACTCCACGTCTTGTACTAATTCCTTCGTCAGGCACTCGGAAGATTTAGCTGTCGTTTGGCTGATGTTCTTATTAATGCAGGTAACAGGAGTGCATGTCGCCAAACACTTCATTTTTCTTTATCACCTTTGACTTGTCCGTTACATTTACTACTCTAACTGGAATTTCTGTTCTCGACAAGTCCACAAGTGTTGCTCCCACAAGTACTCCTCTGACGGAATCACTATTGTTTGGGTGTTCGATTAATCCAAAACGGAATTTATTGCTTTCTTTTACTGTTCCAGAAATTATTGAATCAGTTCTGGGAGGTAGAGTGATATCAGTCTGGGCTATTATTTGCTGAACAGGCAAAACAGTTTCATTTCTAATATCGAACGCAGCTATTTCTTCTGAGTCTGAACGAAGCTCATTATTCTTAAAGTCCAAATTAAATTTGTGCGATTTTAAAAAGTCGAGTCCGAGAATAAAAGAGTCTGTAATATTGGCGACATATACCACATGGTCGTATCTGGCATTTCCAAACGTGATTTCTACTTGCGCTTTTCCGCCCACTTCGATCTTGTCACCTGTCACAGTCTGGAGGGTCAGCGAGGGCGGAGTCCAGATAATCTTCAAATTTAATTTCTTGGCCAGATCCGTCCTTATGATGGTTACGTTCGCTCCAGTATCAATCACCATGTGGCATGGGGAACCATTAACATATCCCAGTACGAAGAGTCCATTACTGCCGCCATTCGCTGATGAAATCTGCAAGACTTTTAGGTGGGGCTTTTGACTATATGGCAACCTCCGCCCCGCGAGATGGCCACCTCCTAGTTTCCCTCCTTCTTGTTTTTAGAATTCTCTTGCTGGTCATGAGACTTTCGACCACAATACTTTTGTACATGGCCTTCGACGCCACACTTCCAGCATTTTACTTTCTTTGGGCCATCTCTCGTTCTATCGGATCTTAATTTTCGCTCTATGAGATCTTCAATTCTCTTCAATCTGTTCTCGACGCTCTCTGTGTCTTTGTTAGCTTCCTCTTGGACCGTGACCGCTCTAACAGCATGCCGATCTTTTCTCACGGCCCGCTGGGCTGCCTCTAGCTTCATTGCGAACACCAGAGCAGACTTCAAATCCTGATAATCCTCCAACATGAGTGCCTTTTGGGTTTCTGGATCACGGATGGCTTCAATAAAATGACGCACCGCCATTTCTTCTCGGACATTATCAAGGTGGTCCATGTAGGCTAGATGACACAGCCTATCTATGTCCGAAGCCAGCTCTTGAAGGGTCTCGCCAGATCTCTGCATCCTTGACTTAAGTTGGATTCTACTATATTCTTTCTGGCACTTCTCTCCGAATTTCATCTCCAAGGCACTGGCAAGGGCGTCAAAATCTCCTATCTTCGTCGCTCCGATAGTTTGCAATACATTAATTGCATCTCCGCTAAGGGAAGCGGCCAGTTGATTAGCTTTCTCGGACTCGCTCCAACCATTGGCTCTAGCGACGATCGAAAATTGGGTCTTGTAAGCTTCCCAGGGAGTCTTTCCGTCATAGGCAGTAAGTTTCACTGCTGGGCGGTGTGAAGATAACCTGATGTTTTCGGGTAATTTTCCCAGCTTTACGAGAGAGTCCAATTTCTCTTCAATTTTAGCTTCACATTCTTCACGCATTCTGCAAATATCCTGCTGTAATTCCTTAACATTCCCTTCAATTCTTTGTTCATATTTCGTCTGAGTTTCTTCTAAGAGAGAAACTCTTTTCTCCATTTCTTCTTGGCCCTGCTTAATTTCTTCTAAATTTTCTTGGGTTTTCTCTATCTTCTGCTCCAACTTTTCTTGATTTTTCTCTATTTTCTGCAACCCAGTTTTCATCTCTTCTTGTCCGGCTTCAATTTTCTTTTCTAAATCCGCCTTCATTTGTTCTTGTCCGGCTTTCATCTGTTCTTGTGCGGCTTTCATCTCGTCTTGTCCGGCTTTCATCTGTTCTTGTGCGGCTTTCATCTCGTCTTGTCCGGCTCTCATCTGTTCTTGTGCGGCTTTCATCTCGTCTTGTCCGGCTTTCATCGTCTTGTCCGGCTTTCATCTCGTCTTGTCCGGCTTTCATCTGTTCTTGTCCGGCTTTCATTTCTAACATCATATTCATGAGCTTTTGAAGTTGTTCTTCCATTTTTTGTCTAGTCAAAACCATAAACTGGAAAATTAAAGTCCTTCTTTAGAACCCCGATTCTGACACCAAATGTTACGGAATTACTCTGCTACTCCTGGGGTTCGTCGTTCTAAAGTCCAGTGGTGTAAAAAGTTCAAGTAAAAAGTCACTTGTCAGGATGGAACACAAACTTTATTTCTTCTAGAACTTCGTAGAACAATCAGCTGCACACAATTCACAAGCACAATCTAGCAGTAACGTGCTTTTAACAATCCGCTTGGATCAGAAGCTCTCACAAATGCTGTATTTCTCACACAAAATAAGTCACTTTTACAGGCAAAAATTCCGTGGAAATATTCAAGGGATATAGTACACTATCCCTTAAGACACAGCAATGAAGAATTTACACACAGCACTTTAAAAACAGCTTCACAAAGCAAGCTAAAACACAGCTTCTATAGCACTATCAGTTCACACAAAACAAGCGTACTCAGAGCTCCTCACACATTGAATGTTCAACTCGCAACTGACTCGCTCGGGGCGATGCGCGCTTCTATAAATAGCCGACGCAGGAGGTACAAGAGGTTTCCAGAAAAGTCAATTTCTCGAGGGTTCTACATAAAGCGTGAATTTTGATTACGTCATAGAAGAGAAATGTTAGGTTATTATGCGTTTTTAATGCAGGAAAAACAACTTCCAGGCCCCATTGGGAAAATCGCGCTAAATGACCAAAAAGTCGCCAAGCTTGGCGACTTTTGGCGAAATATCGCCAAATTTGGCGCCAAAAATAAGTCCTCAAAAGTGAAGAGATCTAAGCTCTAGGACTAATATTTCTCGAGATTTCTAGAAGCCCATAGAAAAACATATGGGAAAGCGAAACCTCCGTATCTCCGGTTCTAATTGGCCGATTTTGATGCAACAAAAAGCAAAATTTATCTATTTGAAACGTAGAATACGAATTTTAAACCATTCTAGGCCCCAGAGCAGCGGGTTGCCCCGAAAATTCGTAACAATATTATAGGAAATATGCACAGGCCATCTACGGGAAGCACAGAATATTTACGTGTCATTTGGTCAATAATGTCGACTCCACATTTGGTTTTGTTGTAGAATTCTACTGCTTCTGGAAGTTTTTTGACAGTTTGTGACATTTACATCTGTATGCAAGGTACTTAGAAACAGGACATTTTTATTCTTTTTACCCTGATAGACTGTCAGAGTAGTGTCTCCATTTTTCAGTAAAACTGTTTCGTGAAGCTGAGTTTTTGATTTCCTGATCTCATGCGGAATTTCTTTTCGATGTTTTCTTGCTGTCCCCACAAAACTTGTATTCTTCATTTTAAGTTTTTCAGCTAATGAAAGCGAGGAAAAATAGTTGTCCACTGTCACATTTCTACCTGTATTCAGATAAGGGCTCAGGAGGCGCATTACTATATTTTCAGGAAGGCTTTAATTTTCATTTCTTGCGTTATCCTTTCCAAGGTATGGGAAAGCATTGCACATAAACTTTGAGTCAACATCAACTAGCATCCAAAATTTTATACCAAATTTATCTGGTTTATTCGGCATACATTGAATAAACTTGCACCTTACTTTTGATGGAAATAGTTGTTCATCCAACACCAGATTTTCTCCTGGCTTACTAGAAAGAGCACAGTTTTTTATAAATTTGTTCCAGATGTCTGAAAACATATAGCAAATTATCAGTTTCTAAACGTTGACTCCTGTTTGACAACAGATCAAATATTTTATTTTCCATGATATCTGGAAAACGATTACGGGACATTGTTTTTTTTTAAATGGAGGGGGGCTGGGGAAGGGGGCGGAAAATGACAAGTATTTCATGGATTAGAGAAATAGTGAATGAAAGGAATATGTAGGGGAAATGTTTCTTCATGATAAGATTTTTTCTGCGTGATAGAGTACGATGAATAAACTGAATTTCACTAGCAGTCAATTTGACTGCTCGTGGCGCTTCTAGGTATACATAAAAATATTTCCATTAATTTTATTTTCATTCAATGCATATTTGGTACCAATAAATTTCAAGGTTTTTTAGGAGAATTCAAAAAATTATGACTTCCTAAAGTAAAGGGTATTTTACGAATCCCAGCTAAAACGGCGAAAACAGTCAAAATGACTGCTCTGGCGCTTCTAGTGTTAACATTGTGGGCTGGCATTTTAGGAGACTGTTTACTTGGTCCGTACATTCTCACAAGACTTAACGGTCCCATTTATCTAACATTCTTGCAAGAGGTTCTGCTAAATGATGCTAAATGATGTCCCGATGCCTATTCGTCGACGCATTCGATTTCAACACGACGGAGCCCCTGCACATTTCAGCACAGACGTCAGAGTACATTTTCAGGCTACTTTTCATTGCGGCTGGATTCGTCGCGGTGGACCAATCGCATGAACACCACTATCACCAGACCTGTCTCCCTTGGATTATTTCTTACGGGGATTTTTAAAAGGAGTTGTGCATGAAACACTTGTTGAAACGCCGGAAGACTTGGTAGGAAGAATTGTTGTGGCAGCAGGATATGTTCGAGATACACCTGGTATCTTTGAGAAGGGGCGGCGTTCCGTGCAACGTAGATGCAACGTAGGCATTTCTCGATGCATCTGGCAAAAACTTTTAGCATGTCCCGTAAACTCAAGATTTCGCTTGAATTAGTCGCATGTGAGTGAGTAATTATAAAAAAAATGATCTGTTATGGCATTGTTTCTTCTCTTTGTGTTATGTATTATTTTAGACGCACTGTAACGGCTCCGGATCGCAGTTGCGACCCTCTGTTCCTATGCGATATTTGATCTTTGTTGTATGAGTGATCTGCCATGTCATTTTGTCCAAGTTTTTTGGAAACACCCTGTATATATATATATATATATATATATATATATATATATAATATATAGAAAATTAAATAGAAAACACCCCCCAAGCCAGTCATTGTTAAAACAACAAAAAAATGTAAAATGCATTGTCCTCATCAGAGGGGGAAATGCACAATAGTACACCATAGGTTTCGAACTCACAGCCTGAGATTTTGCCAAGGTAATGTATTGTATTCAAGACTGTAGTTTGGAAAGATTGATTTAAAAGTATTAAAACAGTTTAAATATATTTATAAAAGTGTACAATATTAATTCGAGACCATAGGTACATTACCCATAGGTAAGGGGGAGTCACACCTCTGAGATTTGCCTGTTACAGTTTATATCTCGAATTAATATTGTACACTTTTATAAATATATTTAAACTGTTTTAATACTTTTAAATCAATCTTTCCAAACTACAGTCTTGAATACAATACATTACCTTGGCAAAATCTCAGGCTGTGAGTTCGAAACCCATGGTGTACTATTGTGCATTTCCCCCTCTGATGAGGACAATGCATTTTACATTCTTTTGTTGTTTTAACAATGACTGGCTTGGGGGGTGCTTTCTATTTAATTTTCTATATATTATTAAACGCATGTTTTCTTTTATGCTGCTTTTTTAAGCGCTGGATAGCATGTGAAGCAACTATAATTTTGTTGTAATTTTAATTAAAGTTCAACTATATATATATATATATATATATATATAAAATTATTAGCAATGCAAAAATGGCATATAAAGTCAAATCAAGCATCTATAATTAATTATTTAGAAGATATCCTATTTGTAACGCGCAACTGCAGCTATGACAAACAGAATAGAATATAACTAATAAGTAAAACACAAAACATACTACAAATAAGACATACCTCGCATAAAAATATAACAGCTATTAACAAGAATTAGAAACCACATTTTGAAGCCAAATAAAGTGCAAGAATTATTGTGAAAATAGAATGGAACGGAAGTTATAACCACTGTCACCATCGTCAGGGGCCCACAAACAGTGGATTATAATTTAAAGCAAACCAAATAGTAGGGTTTCGGTTGTGTGGCATATCAGAAGAGATATTAACTCCACACATCTGGGCCCTACCCTACTATATAAAAAATGGGAAAAAAAGGAATCAAAAAGATAACAAAAATAGAACAAGCAATTATATTCTACATACCAGAGGGCACATGGTAATCTGAGTTAACACAAGTAAAATGTGTTCCCAATGTTAAGAAACTATATATGTATATATATATATATATATAATACTGTTTCAGAAAAGGATGCGCATTTGGGTTGAATTTCTTCTAAAAATGAGCGTCCCCCCACTTTTTTTTTCACTAAGGCAGGCCTCTTTACAGTGGCGGCTCCTCTATATGAGCACATGAGCACGTGAACCTCCAAAGGAAAAAAATCCAAAGAATAAACTCATTAACAAAATAATTTTTTTTAAATATTAAGTACACTTCTAGGTTATTGTGAGGTTGAAAGAGTTTTCTCCTCCTCCCCTTTTTATTATTAAATACTCTTATCTTAGCTAACATACTGTATTGTAGGTTACTACAGCACAAAACATCTGCTGTTACCTCGATCGCACGTGCGATCGAAGAAACGCCCTTTTAAACCACACTTTGAGAAAGAAATGGATATAGAAGCTGGAGGGATGCGGCACAACTGGCATCGTTCCGTTCGCATTTTTTCAGTGTGCGGGAGCTACCATTTTTTGCAGTTATCTCTTCCAATTTCTCCTTTAGTGTGTTATGATCGGCTAGTTAATCAATTTTTTTTTCATTTCCTTATTATTTTCTTTATTTTTATATTTTTTCCGTACAGTATTTTTCTACGAACTAGTGAAAATAGTTAAGATGGACTTAATTATAAATGAGTGTATCGAAACTAAATCAATTATTTTTTTAAACATAATCTTAAGAAAGAAAAATTTAATTAAAATTATCCAAGTCAAAATCTTTTCTAAACGTTATCCAGGCGATGAAATATAAGAATAGAGATTTCAAAAAAGAATTCAAACCAGATTTATATTAGACATGTTCATGAATTTCTACAGCACCATTCCAATGACCACAGCTGAAGCAGAGAGATACTTCTCAATTTTAAAACAAGCTAAAACATTTCTACGATGTAGTATGAGAGAGGATAGACTTTTAGCCATGCTGTCAATGGAAAAAAAAAACATGATAAATGACTATCCAAATTCCATGAAAACGCTATTGATGTATTTGCCTCAAAAAACACAGACGAGTGGATTTTAATTTACAAAAGATATTCTTGAATATTTTCTAATTGTTATAATTCAATCAAAGATATGAGCTATACAATGACTTTATTACAAACATTCCATTGCAAGAAATAAAGTGTAACTTTTCTTTTAAACCTATCAAAAACTTGTTTTCTTTTAGTTGAATCAATTGTTTTCCTTCAACTGGTGAAAACACTAATCTACATTACTAACTAACTTAACAAATCTACTTTAAGTTGCGTCGTATCTGCACATGGAATTTTCGAAATTTGCTTTGTGAACCTCCATTTAAATAACCCACGAGCCGCCACTGCCTCTTTATACCCCCACTACCCTCAACAAGCGATCGAACTACACTTAAAAGCGCAAAACTGAAGGATTCACATTTCCATTACTGCACGAAATTCAACATGCGCCCTCGAAAAAACGAAACACAGCAAAGATAAAACTATTCCAGAACGTATATCAATTACACTAACTTCAGCTAAACTAAACGTTAAGTAACAGCTAAACGAAATATAATCTAAAAATGACCTCTGTTTCATTTCATATGGTAATTTCTACCTGACGACCACCTGCAGAGTTCCGAGAAAAGGGGGGGGGGGAGAATGGTTAAGGAAAGCCTTTGAGTTTCCTCCCCTCCCCTCTCCGTTCTTTTTTTTCTTACGCTGAAGCCAGTGTTGGTGTTACTCTTTTCTAAATTGTGCAATTTAAGGCAATTTGAAAAGCAATCAACTTCAGAGTTCTGAAAACTTCAATTCATTATGAATGCTTATTTAGGAAGCTCTATTATGGATTTAAACAAAAAATAAATAAAGCGGATGCATACTTCTGTTATAATGGACTTTCGTTATATTAATCTACAGCTTTCATTCCAGCTTTTCTCTGCTCCTCTCGAAAAAAAAAAAAAATGAAAAAAAAAAAACAATAAATAAATAACTATTCTTTTTTCGTACATCATAACTTCGACGCTATTAAAAATATAATAATAACAAAAATTCTATTAAATCGGTTTCAAAATTCCGACGCAAGAGGGCGCTTGCTAACGCAGCTACTGTGTATTTGCATACTGCGCATGTGCAGCTAATACTGGGCATGTGCGGCTTCGGATGATCTGTCAGAGTTGGTTTTAACGGAAGCCAGTGTTGGTGTTACTGCGAGCCTCGCAGCGCACGCCCAAGGACTTTCTCGGACTTTCTGATTCTGGCTCCCAGAGTTCCTGGGCTCTAGGCCCCTCTCGTGTGAAGAACATATGTGGAAGTTAATTGTGGAAATTATACTTCTCGTTGAAGAAAATAAATGGAAATTAATTGTGGAATTATAATTCTCGTGTGAAGAAAATAAGCGGAAATTAATTGCGGAATTGTACCTCTCGTGTGAAGAAAAATACGTGGAAATTAACTGTGTGAAATTATACCTATCGTGTGAAGAAATTAAAATTCAGAATAGCTTGAATTGATTTTCAAATATTGATAGTTCAAATTCGTGTATTCTGAAACTGATAGTAAGTAACTTTTATTTATTATTCTTTTTTTCTACCTCTTTTCATTTTCCGAGTTTAACCCATTAACGCCCAGCGATCTATTTTTAGACGATCTCAAACTTTGTTGGCCGCAAAAATATTTATGCAATAATTTATTTTTCTATATTAATTTCTCGAAAAATAAATCTGATTGCCATAAAATACTCAGCGATAACAAAGTAAAATAAGAATCTATCACACTCTCTCTCTGTCACATTCATATTTTTAGAAAAAGACTCACATTCTTCATGCCTCGGAAATTCATTTATCATTTCTGGTATCAACATAAATCGGAGAATGTGCTGAAAAAAGTTACGCGCTAATAGGTTAACACATTCGATGTCGATCACACGGCAGCGCGTGATAGTCACGAATGTAAGCAACATTTTTTATTTCAGTTTTATGAATAACTAATTAATTAAAAAATCATGCAGTTTGAAAGAAATATGGGAAATCTTTATTATTCATGACGTGAATCATTATTTATTAAAAACTATATTTTATGTGTAAAATTGACGTAAGAAATTTCGCTTGCACTCTGGTACTTTTTGATGTGGCGCTCAACGTGTTAAGAACTCAAGAAATAAATAATATTAGTTTCATTGGAAGTCACTGTTTCCAATAAAGTTTTAACAATGAGTTGTGTTACGATGGAAACTGATTTTGAAAATAGACTATAAAACTAATAATTCAAATTAAGAGAACGGTTCACCACAAATATGGTAAAAAAATCGATTGTCTTTTTTAAGTATTAAATGAAAGTCTGTTAAATTATGAATAATTTGACACATCATTTTTAATCAAACGCCATTAATATCATGAGATATTGTAAATTTTGTTAGTAAAATCAGTGCAATTGCATTGGCAAACTCTTCAAATGGCTTTTTCTCCATGTTCACATTTTCTCCAATTTCATGTTTTAAAATTTTTAACCTAAATAAAAATCTAAGGCTATTTTTTGCACTTGAGTTAATGATTTAAAAGTTTTTGTACATATTCTTTATTAAATAACTGATAAATCTGTACATGGAATTGGCCTTCATTTTTTTTATTTTTTATTTTACTGAAATTCTATAAAGATATGTTACTTTTTATCGTTTTATACTTTATCAGTAGAAAAGCTATGTTAGACATTATATAAAATCTATCTAAAAATCAATGCACAGTTTTGTGTAATATATATATGAGAAACTTTATTTTAAAAAAGGGCAAAATCTTTATTTTTAAAAGTAGTAGAGGTTTTTAAAAAAATCGATTTTTGTTTTGTTTTATTTATTTTATTTAAATTTGCAGTTTAAAAATATTTATTTTTTCAAAATGTAGTTTTAATTAAACATTGAAATGCCGTTAGTTCATCGTTTGTACCATATTTTTTTTAAATGAAAAAATATATATATATTGAAAGTGTAAACTGTCCTCTTAAGTGGGCAAAATTGAAATGTATTAAATATAACGTCTATTGATGCAAATCAGAACTATTTTGCTGCCAGATGATTTCTTTTTTCATTCTCAAATAGCGAAATACATGCGCACTTGCGTTAATCCCCAGCGGGGACGTCAATTAGTGATCGCGGGTGTTTTGGGGATTCTCCTACACCCCCACCCCCTAGAAAAAATAAATTCTAAAATTTTTAAGCTTTGAACATAATGCGCATAAAACTAGACGGAAAAAATTTTTGAGATTCGGATACAACCATCATTCGTTCTTCGTTATTGCATGAATCAACCATTAAACAGTCAGAAATTTCGGAAATACTAATTCCACTTCACTTATCTAATTGAGTGACAGAACCTATCGGGACTTATAAGAGTATTTTCACGTGAGGTCATTGAAATTTTTTTTTTTTTTGGTCAACTCGAATATTTAGGGATACAAAGTCACGTTTTTGGCCACTGACCATTCTCAAATGAACGAATGCTTGACCAAAAATGTTGATTGCTAAGGTGTGACGTATTGATAATAACGTAGATGAAACAGCTCTATTGAGATTAGGAAGTGTTACATTCGTACATACAAGTGTTGTATTCGTACGTGAATAAAATTCACTCGGAATATTTAGGGATATGATTTTCAACAATCAAATAAATTGCAAATGTGTGAAAAAACTAAAATTTCGGAAAGTCCTAATCTATAAAATAATTTTTTTAAATATTTCTCCAAAATCGTGAACAGCTCACAGATTAATGCTGAGCAATTTTGATACATACCATGCCGAAAATTCTTGTTTAGAAAAGTGGTTAATTATATTCCGTAAACGTTGACAACTATGTGATGGATAATCGTCACAGTGACTCTTCCTTAAAATGAAAAAGCTTTTAATCAAACGAAGTTAAAGTGTAAGATGAAGGATCGGAGACGATTGCTCCCCCCCCCCCCCCTAGTAGCACAACGAGTTCAAAAAACGTTTAAAATACGTTGGAAACACGTTTTTGACGTTAAAAAACGTGTTTTAAACGTTTTTTGGACTAATTGTGCTACTAGGGCCATGGGTTAACATTGTATTTTATAGAAATTTCGAGAAATATTGGTGCTAGAGCTTAGTTGTCGTCAGTAATGCAGACTAATCTTTGGCACAAAATCTCTTTGGCAAATTGCAAACTAATCTTTGGAGACATTTCGTGCGATTTTGCAAATGGGGCTTGAAGTGTTTGTTTTCCTGCATCAGTGTATCGCCATAGCCTAGCATTACTTATTTGCATTTCCATAACGATGACGTAATCAAAATTCGCGCTTTATGTTACTTTATGTTATGCAGGGGCGGTTCCAGACTGTCAGTTTAGGGGGGGTCACTCCGAATGACGAGGGTCGTCTGAAGACTTCTTGAGGCCATGGACCCTTATGCAAATGTAGGCCCCAAAGAGGCAGATAACTAGGCAGGGCCCGATCTATGACCAGTCTGGGCCCCCATCTATAAAATTCGTTAAAACTGGGCCCCGTACACTTTAAACAACTTAATAACTATTCACCCCCCCCAAACCCTAAATCATTGTACTTTTCTAAGATTCTATCTATCCTCCTCACAAAAGTGCTTTTAAAAAAGGAAAAACAAAAACAGTAAAATTATATTTAAACTTCTCTTGTTCTAGCTGAGTGTGTGCCCCTTTTTCCGCTTGCATTCCGGGGGGGAGGGGGCAAACCTCGCCAGCCCCTAGCTTCGGCTCTGGCCCCAACTGCGAGATTTTTATTGAATTCATTGCAGATACATGTATTCAACAAAACCACAATCCATAATAAAATTAAGGGGATGGTGGACACCCAAATCATCAAAATTGGCCCCCAAAAATGTGTTTTTTCTTTTTTACATACTGATATTCTACAGTTAAAGCTGAACCATGGAGAAAAAACCGCGTATGTCTACGGCAATTTTTTGAAAAGATATTAGGGTTTGAAAAAATTAAAAGGAACAGTTAAATGTCCACAAAAATGCAAACAAACGCGTCAATAAATACGCCACAATTTTTATTGAACGTTTTACAAAATAAGCTAGTATTCGAATGAAATTATTTTAAAAATATCTTTTGTTAAGGTAAAATCATAAATAAAATTATTCAGAAGAGACGGTATTAAAGGTAAATGGAAAATTACACTTTAAACTGTATTTTCTCCAAATCAAGTTTTTTGTGATTTTCTTGCCTTCAAAATGCTCCATGCGACTTAATTTTGGTCGGAATTGTACAAAATTTACTACAAACATTCTTCTCATATATTACAATAAATCTGTGTATCCTTTTTAAATAGGGTCAAAATTTCGATTATGAAATTTCACTTTTATTTACGAAAACTGAAAAATTTCGGAGAAGTTTCGAATATATCCATGAAAATATTTCTAAAAAATTAACTACTCGGTCGAATCAAAAACCGATTCACAGACTTTTTTAAAATATATTTTTATGCTATTATAAAACAAAATTACAAAAAAAAGTTAAAATTAAAACGCATGGAGCATTTTTTCGAAACTAAAAAATTAATTAATTTTTAATTAATTACTAATATTTTAAAAATTTATTTTAATTTCTTTTCAGTTGTTTATAATGCTTTTAGTTTAATATATTCAAATACAAAATTTCACAATCCTATCTTATTAAATTAAAAAAAAAAAATTTAATGTCCACCATCCCCTTAATTTTTAATCGAAATTTCGTCTTTTCATTTCAGATAATTTTCTGAGAATGTGTTTGGAAATAACATTTGACGATTAAAATTATTCGGATCATCACTTATTCAGGTTGAGTGGAGAATGAGACTAGGCTTCCCTTAAGACCAAGGGCCTGGATCCGGGCCCAGCTTCGGCCTATGCCGGTCTCTGAGTACCCACTCTCTCCCCGGTTTGGCCTATCCCGGTCTCCCGGTATCTAAGTCTTTGCAAATACCCTTTCAGAGTAAAATTAGAGTTTATTGTTACAATAATGGTTTTTACTACAAGATTAGGTTATTGATTAAGGCAAAGCTACACGAGAGTTACATATCTAAAGGGGATTATGCTTTAGGTGTGGACTTTTGAAGGCGTTCTAGAGCATAATCACGTTACAACTGGAGAAAATCACTCAAAACTTTAGACCGTTAGATCGACCGCAATGTGGTAGCCCAGAACCCTAGATCTCTACACTTGAGCCATCTACTACTTTCAATGGTCTTAAGCACTCGGCCACAGTTATTGTTTCAAATCAATTGGAGAATATGCATAAAAAAAATTGTTTGAAATAGGAAAGAGTAAAAATGTTGCACACATAAAAATAAATAAAGGTAAAAGATTAAAAATTGAACAGTGATAAATTACCATGACTGTGGAAAATCACAAGTTGGACACCCCATAATAAAAAAAAGTAATATTACAAAAAGTTAATTAAATCATCCAAGGGAAATAAGCATAAATCTGAAAGTTAGATAATTTTTTAAATAAGCATTTTAAAAAGAAGACAATGACACCTGTTTCAACTAGACAACCATGTTACTAAATGAATTTTTCTCAAAATAGATTTTTCCGTAACCACTCAAAACAACCTAATTTTTATTAATTTTATCCAGTATTTTTTTTATATTACTTTTTTTCAAATTGTCGGCAGAACTTTTAATCCTGCACGAAACTTTTGAAAATATTTTTCCAGAGGAAAAATTTCTCATAAAATTTATACTAGTAATTGTTATTATTCCAAATCATGAAGCATATTAATCCCCCATCCTTCCACACCAACACGCACAAAGCCACAAATAAATAAAATTGATTACTGGTATCAAAGATATATCAAACGTTAAACTATATAGAAATATTTAACATGAATATTTCTTTAAGAATCTTTGTGAGAAATTATTATTATTATTTTTTTTTATAAACACACATCACAGAGAAAAAAAAAAGCGTTTCAGAAGAAAGATAAATATTGAAAAATAAGTAATTAAGCTCCAAGTACGCGTTAACATTTTAAATCCATTGAGAATGTTTTGGAATACATTTAGGACAAATGATATTTGTTGATCAAGTATTATCAGATAAAATCCATTTAATTTAATTGATTTACATATTAGACTTTTAAACGTCATTTCATATCCAAGTTCACAAATGATAGTGACAATTAACGTTATTTTACAGTCATTTTAAAATTCTTAATTTAAAATTAGAAACTCCTACTTTAAAATTACTTTCAAAAATCTTAAAGTTATTCAAAAAATTAAAACTGTAAAGTTACACATAATATAATTTATCTTCATGTAATTAAAATATACATCAAATTATTTTTATTCTTAATTAAGTTAATAATAAACTATTGTCTTGCATATGGAGCAGACTCGTATTAATACTTTAAAAACATTTGTTTTTCTGCGCCATTGAAAAATTACTATAATATAAAATATACATTTTTTTATTTAAAAAAAATTAATCCAAGCAGGAAATTTTATCTGTTTAATGAATAAAAATATAATATATATAAATATGTATTTACCGTATCTTTCTCCATTTAGTCTTTCCTGTGTAATCTCGTTGGGTAAGCGATCAGTTATTTCACTTCTATAGTATAGTCCACTACGTTTCTGGTTTTTAAAATATTTGCTCATCCGGATATTCCACTCCACAGACCTGTGTGGAGTTCTTCGGATCTTCAGGGCAGGGGGGGGGGCTGCTATATTGTTTTTTCCCTTTTTCGCTTTTCTCCTTGTCCGCTGCGGGTGGAGCTGCTCGCTTAATCCTCGGATTGGCGTTTTCTTACAACTTTCGAGTCTTACAGATGCAGACTTGTTTGTCCCGTTTGTGCTTTGTCTCCGACACATAAGAAAATTCCGGCGACTATTCATATTTCCAATCAATCTTCGCATATGTTTCAAGTTTAGTTCCTTGTATCCGAAATACCGAAATTGGCGACACTAAACCTTTTACTTTGTCTGGGTTTAAAATGGAACAATAGTTTATGTCTGCTACCTCTTGCAGTCCCAACGAGAGTTCTTCACCAGAAAGCAGATGCAAGAAGTTTTTGCTTTTCCAAAACAAATCCACATGCTGTTCATTTGTGAAACACATAATGGAACTGAAAAATGGCTTTTGGGGGTGTCGGCAACTCCCTGGTAAACTAATAGGTTTCATGCCAGGAACAGGCATCACTAAGAATTTATAATGGTTCTTGACCCCCTCACTATACCCATCTTTAAACATAAGAAGAATAACCACTACTAATTAATGGATTGGTGTTTCGTCAATGGAAAACACCTGCTTAGCGCTTAGTTGAAAATGCGATTTCCCTTAGAATATTTTTGAACACTGAAAGGAAGCATAAGTTTTCGGAGAGAAAAATGTTTTACAGAACACAGGGTTTTTGCCGCTAATGTGTAGTGTATCATCCCATATTTAAATTTTACAGAGCTGCTTGCTTCCAGATATTTTCAAAGGGAAAAACAATTTCTTCTATGGAACAAATTTCATAATTAAAAGCTTATAATCATGGAGTGTGATGACAGGGTTACGAAGGTTTTTTTATTTAAAAGCCTTCTTATGCAGGGGTGGCGCGAGCGGGGGGGGGCATGGGATCGGGCCAGCGGGGGGGCATGGTATCGGGGGGGCATGCACCCCCGTCGGGGATCACTGGCCCCCCTGTCGGGTAGTGCCGTCGGGGAATTTTTTACAGAATTTGTTTAGAAAAAAGAAGGAATTTTTGCAACCAAATAAAAAAATCCATTCAAAATGTCTGACCCGACCGTAGAAGTTCTGTTCACTTCCATTCTCATTCTGCTTGGAATTATACGATATTCATATACTGAATATATCGATTATCTGCAGCTCGGAGTATGTTTCTCGGGATTCGAAGGAACCAGCGAACAAGATCCACATTTCTAGGGTAAATAGAGTTGCCCGATCTGCTGACAATTGCCTTCGTAAAGACCTTTTTAACTACGACTTTGGTGAAAATCACTGGGCTTTCCTGTTAACCAAGAACAGATAATGAATGACCATCTCATCATAATAATTTTTAGTATACGAAACCAAAGTAGGAAATTTATCTCTTACCCGAATACTTTTTTCAGAGGCTGTGCAAATACTGAAACGTAAAATTTTGCGGTTTTATCGTTTGCCCCCCCCCTATCGGGGAAGATGGCCCTCCCGTCGGGGAAAGTCTGGCGCCGTCACTGTTCTTATGATTACCATAGCCCTATCGAGTTTCGAGTAGACGTAGTGCTAAAAATTCTCATTACTTTATTGAATTTCAAAATATATCACAATGATCTGTCTAATGCAGGACATCACTGAAATGTGCACATAAAACTTACCTAACTTAACTAGCTAATTGAATCGGTGAGTGCAGAAACCACCTCAGTCACAAACAGGAAATTTATTTCAGGAGAGAGATAAAACTTCATAAATTAGGTAATATTTGCATGACAGAAACAAATGTATGTTATGACAGAGGGAAAAAATAAGTTTAAATATTTGAAAATTTGGAGGAGTTATGAAGTTTTTTCTCTCTCCTGAAAAAAATTTCCTTTTTGTGACTGAGGTGGTTTCTGCACTCAGCGATTCAATTAGTCAGCTTCAAACTTTCTAGCACATATTCATTGAAATTTCAATTAAGAAGTGTGGTGGCTAACAATGCTGGAAATTTTTTATTGTGTACAAAGTAGCTAATTAATCAGAATTATTTTCTCGGAGTTACAAATGCTGTAAAAATATTAACACTTAAAATAGCTTTAATGACGTTTGATTATAATTTTATTCTTCTAAATTGTAACGCAGGCCAGAGTCTGATTATGACCAATGGGGGCCCCGGGCATTGATGAATTTGGGGGCCCCCATCTTTGAAATTTGTTTTATTTTTCATAAAATTTTGATATAAAAAATGTATTTCAGAACAATATTTGAAATTGGGGGCCCTTTCGAGCCGGGGGCCCTGGGAAAAGTCCCGATTTGCCCAAGCGATAATAAGGCTCTGACGCAGGCCGCCTAGGAGCCCATAGCCTATACGCGGAAGCACACTCAATGGGTAATCCGGCCCTGTTTAGGAATGATCCCTTCCCTCGTGACCCCCCCCCCCTTTCCTTCTCTATAATTTTTATGATCTTGTAGCAGTTACGGTATTTGGATTCCATAAATTAATTATTTACAAACATAGGTGCTCTTTAGACTGCTTTTCAAGACGAGAAAGGCTTTTTGAAAAGGTGGGGGGGGGGGTTCGAATACGAAAGTAATAAATTACCCACACACAATTCACACATTTTTCTATAAACTATTTTTTGATTTTGAGTTTTCTTTTATTATGGGTTTGGGGCAACTACTCCTTCGACCTTTACCTTAATCAGGCTCGTTGTGACTCCCCCTTACCTTGCTCTCCATGGATATGGATTAGCGCACATATTTACAAAACTGCTGCATATTTTTCTGCCAAGGAGGAACGTCTGAGCACATAGAATATTGTGTGCATACTTTAGTATTATTATAAAATAAACTAGTAAGACCAATGGTCTTCTAAAGAGAAATTCTCTTTCAGCAGCACAATGTGGTATGTATGCACATGATCAAGGCCTTTCTGAATTTTGGTCCCTTGTCCAAGCTCGACTTGGGCCCTCTTTTTTTTTGGGGGGGGGCGGGAGATGGTTAATCTAGGCCCCTATTTTGGGCCCTTGTCCGAGCTCGACTTGGGCCCTCTTTTTTTAAGGGGGGGGGTGATTAATCTAGGCCCCTTAGTCGAAGACCATTTTGGGGGGGGTCATGACCCCCGTGACCCCCCCCCTGGAACCGCCACTGATGTTATGATACTTCGAGAAACGGCTCTTTCTGGAAGTTTCGCCTAACTTCTGCGAAATATATAAATAGCAGCCAGGATAGACCGAACAGGTCGTTGTCATCGAACGCACTTTGAGCTCGCTGCATTACTCTGCTAATTCTGCTATTGGAAGCGATATTTTGATTGTTCTTAGCCTCTTGTTTTTAAGTGCTGTGTGTGAATTCTTCATTGCTGAGTCCATAGGGACATTTTACAAGAAAATTCACTTAGTCTCGAAATCCTTTTTGAGACGATTCACGTTTGTTTTGGATTATGAATTTAAGCATGGATCCAAGCACTTCTAATTGTGTACTTAAATAATAAAAGTCTCATAGCATGCATCTTCTTCTAAACCCTGTGTTCATTTAAAGGAATTATGTTCATTATTATAATTATTTTATTACAAGAGAAATTTACTCTTGTGAGTAGCATACACTGTATGATATCTAGAATTTTTTTATTTATATTTCTAAAAATATTATTTCTGTGTAGCTTATTTCTTCGATTCACCAACCAATCATAAGCAAATCCCCTCCCCCACCCGCTGTTGAAATGACTTCTTCCATTGCACTAATAGCAACTTTCATGCTGTTGTTAATAGTTTTCTTTTTTTCTGCCTTCCAGAGATTAAAACTAGTCGAAACTTGAATTCTACGTGTCAAATAATTTAATTTTGCTTTCTGTTGCATCAAAGTCGGTTAACTAGAATGCGAGACATGGAGTTTTGTGTGTTACCAAGGGTTAATATAGGCTTTTCGAGAAATATTGGTGCTAGAGCTTAGCTAACGTCAATTTTGGAGACTTATCTTTGGCGCCAAATTCGGCGGTATTTCTCCAAAAAGTGGCCAAGCTTGGCGACATTTCGGACATTTGGCATCATTTTGCCAATAAGGCCTGCAATGTTAGTTTTCCTGCATTGGTATTACGCAATAGCTCTGCATTACTCATTTACATTTCCATGAAGTAATAAAATTTCGCCCTTTACACTTCGAGAAACGGCTCTTTCTGAAAGTTTTGACTAACTTCTGCGACATATATATATATAGTAGGCAGGATAGACCGAACAGTTCGTTGTCATCGTACACACGTTGAGTTCGCTGCATTACTCTGTTGATTCTGCTACTGTAAGCAATATTTTGCTTGTTCTTGGAAACTTGTTTTTGAGTGCTGTGTGTGAATTCTTCATTACTGAGTCCTTATTTATTTTTTGCTGGAAAATTCACTTAATCTGGAATTCCTGTTTGAGAGGATGCACGTTTATGTGGATTGTGGATTTAAGCATGAATCCAATCATTTATTCTAATTGTGTACTTAACTGACAATGTCTCATAACATTCATCTTGTTTTAAAGCCTGAGTTCAGCTAAAGGAATTATGTTCAGTATTGTAATTATTTTATAGAGAAATTTACTCTTGTTACTAGCACCTGCTGTATGATATCTGCAAAAACTTTTTTATTTTTATTTCTAAAAATGTTATTTTTCTGTATAGCTTATTTCTTTGATTCACTAATCAATCATAAGGAAACTCCATCACCCCGGCCGCTGTTGAAATGACTTCTTACATTGCACTAATAGCAACCTGTATGCTATTGATACCAATTTTTGCGGTATCAATAGCATACAAGTTGCTAGATTTATTCTCTGTCTTCCAGAGAATATAAATCTAGTCTAAACTTCGTAGCCTCGCCTTTTCAGGATTCTTTTAAAATTCAGGAGCCTCACCGGGGGCCAAGAGCATAGCGCTCTGAGATAGGAGACGCGGTGCCTGGTTCAAAAACCAGGTCGCGTCCGCCGACCTAACTCTTCTGAGGTTTCCTCCGAAACTTAGCATAGATATGGGTTAGGACCCCTTAGAAAGACCTCCACAGCGGGTTC
>JAWZYV010015463.1:0-22122 GCA_038373885.1 Cheiracanthium punctorium
GGGGGGGGTGGGGGGGTGGGTGGGGTGTTGGGGGGGTGGGGGGTGGGGTGTGGGGGGGGGGTGGGGGTTGTGGGGGGGGGGGGGGGGGGTGGGTGTTGGGGGGGGGGGGGGGGGGGGGGGGTGGGGGGTTGGGTTGGGGGGTGGTTGGGGGGGGGGGGTGGGGGGGGGGGGGGGGGGGGGGTGTGGGGGTGGTGGTTGGGGTGGGGGGGTGGGTGGGGGGCACTGGGTTGGGGGGGGTGGTGTGTGGGGGAGGGGGGGGGGGGGTGTGGGGGTTGGGGTGGGTGGGGGGGTTGGGGGGGGGGGGGGGAGTGGGGGTGGGGTGGTGGTGGGTGGTGTTGGGTGGGGGTTGGGGTGTGTGGGGGGGGGGTGGGGGGGGTGGGGGTGGGGGGGTGGGGGTTGGTGGGGGGGGGTGGTGGGGTGGGGTGGGTGTGGTGGTTGGGTGTGTTGTGGTGGTGGGTGTTGGTGGTGTGGGGTGGGTGTGTGGGTGGGGTGGGGTGGGGTGTGTTGTGTGTGGGGGGGTTGTGTTGGGTGTGTGGTTGGTGGTGGGGGTGGGTTGGGGGTTGTGTGTTTGTGGGGTGGGGTGGTGGTGGGTGGGTTGTGGTGGTGGTGGTGTGTGGGGTGTTGGTGGGGTGGGTGGGGTTGGGTGGGTGTTGTGGTTGTGTGTGTGGGTGTGGTGGGTGTGGTGGTGGGTGGTGTTGGTGGTTGGGGGTGGGTGGTGGTGGGTTGTGTTGTTGTGGGGGTTGGGTGTTGGTGTGGTGGTGGGGGTTTGTGGGTTGTGGTGTGGTGTTGTGTGGTGGGGTTGTTGTGTGTGTGGGTGTGTGGTTGGTGGGTGTGTGTGTTGGGTGTGGTGGGTTGTTGGTTGGGTGGGGGTGGGGTGGTGTTTGGTGTGTTTTGTGGTGGGGTGTGGGTGTGGTGGTTGTGGTGGGGGGTGTGGTGGGTGTGTGGGGTGGGTGGGTGTGTGGTGTTGTGGGTGGGGTTGGGTGGTGTTGGGTTGGGTGTGGGTGTTGGTTGGTGGTGGGTGTGTGTGGTGGTGGGTGGTTTGGGTGGTTTGGGTGTGTTGGTGGGGTGTGTGGTTTGTGGGTGTTGTGTGGTTGGTGTGGGGTGGTGGTGTTGGTGTTTGTGTGGGTTGTTGGGGTGTTGGGGGGGGTTGTTGTGGTGGTTGGTTGTGGTGTTGGGTTTGGGGTGTGTTGGTGGTGTGGGTTGGTGTGTGTGGGGTGGTGGTGGGGTGGTGGGTTTGTGGGTGGTTGGTTGGGGTGGGGTGTGTGGTGGTGTGGGGGTGTTGTGTGGTGTGTTGTGTGTTGTGGGGTTGGTGGTTGGGTTGTTGGGGTTGTGGTTGGTGTTGGGGTGTTGTTTGTGGTTGGGTGGGTTGGGTTGTGGGGTGTTGGTGTGGTTGGTGTGGTGTGGTTGGTTGTGGGTGGTGTGTGGGGTTGGTTGTTGGTGTGGTGTGTTGTGTGGTGGTGGTGTTTGTGGGTTGTGGTGTGTGTGTTGGGTTTGTGTGTTGGGGTTGTGGTGGTGGTTTTTGGGTGTGGTGGTTTGTTGGGGTGGTTGGTTGTGTTTGTGGGGTGTGGTGTGGTGTGTTGGTGTGGTGGGTTGTGTTTGTGGTGTGTGGGTGTTGGTGGTGGTGTTGTGTGGTGGGTTGGTTTGGGTGGTTGTGGGGTGGTTTGTGGTGTGGTGGGTGTTGTGTTGGTGTGTTTGGGTGTTGGGTTGTTTGTGGTGTTGTGTGGTGTTGGTTGGGTGTTGGTTGTGTGGTTGGGTGGGTGGTTTTGGGGTTGTGTGTGGTTTGTTGTGTGGTTGTGTGTTGTTGGTGGTTTGTGTGTTGGTTGGTTGGGTTGTTTGGTGTGGTTGGTTTGTGTGGTGGTGGTTGTTGTGTGGTGTTGGTGTGTTGTGGGTGTGGGTTGTTGGTTGGTTGTGGTGGTGTGGTGTGGTGGGTGTGGTGTGTGTGGTTGGTGTGTGGGGTGTTGTTGGTGGTTGTGGTGTGGGTGGTTGTGGTGGGTTGGTTTGGTGTTGGTGTTTGTGTGTTGTGGGTTGGTGTTTGTGGTGTTGTGTGGGGTGTTGTGTTGGTGTTGTGGTGTGTGGTTGTTGGTGTTGTGTGTTTTTGGTTGTGTGTTGTGGTTGTTGTGTTTGGTTGGTTTGTGTGGTTGGGTTGTTTGTTGGGTGTGTGGGTGTTGTGTGTTTGGTGTGTTGGTGTTTGGTTTGGTGGTTGTTTTGTGGTGTGTTTGGGGTTGTGTGGTGTGGTGTTTGTTTTGGTGTGGTTTTGTTGGGTGTTGTTTGTGGTGTGTTGGGTGTGTGTTTGTGTTGGTGTTGGTTTGGTTGTGTGGGGTTGGGTGGTTTGTTGGTGTTGGGTGGGTGTTGTGTGGTGGTGTTGTGTTGTGTTGTTTGGTGTGGTGGTTTGTTGGGTGTTTGTGGTGGTGTGTTTGTTGTGGTGGTGTGTGTTTGTGTGTTTGTGGTGTGTTGTGTGTGTGTTTGGTGTTGTGGTGTGGTTTGTGGTGTTGTGTGTTTGGTTTGTTGGTTGTGGGTGTGTGTGTTTGGGTTTGTTGTTGTGGTTGTTGGTTTGTGGTTTTGTTGTGGTTTGTGTGGTGGTGTGTTGTTGTGTGTTGGTTGGTGTTGTGTTTTGTGTTGTGGTTGGTTGTTTGTTGGTTGTTTGTGTTTGGTGTTGTTGGGTGGTTGTTGTTGTTGGGTGTGTGTGTTGTGTGGTGTTTTGTTGTTGTTTGTTTGGTGTGGTGTTGGTGTGTGTTGTTGTGTTGGGGTGGTTTGTTTGGTGTTGTGTTGGTGTTGTTGGTGTTTGTTTTGTGGTGTGTGGTTTGTGTTGTTTGTGTTGGTGTTGTGGGTGTTTGTTGTGTTTGGGTGTTTGTGTTGTGTTTGTGGGTGTGTTTGTTGTTGGTGTTTTGGTGGTGTGTTTGTGTGTGGTTTGTGTGTGTGTGTTGTGTTTTGGTGTGTGTTGGGTGTTTTGGGTGTGTGGGTTTGGTGTTGGGTGTTTTGGTTGTGTTTTTGGTGGTTGTTGTTGTGTGTTTGGGTGTTTGTGTTGGTGTGTTGTTTGTGTGGTGTGTTTGTGTGTTGTTTTGTGTTGGTGGTGTTGTGGGTTGTGGTGTTGGTGTGTTTTGTGGTTTGGTTGTGGTGGTTTGTGTGGTTGTGGTGTTGGGTGTGTGGGTTTGTGTGTGGGTGTTGTTGTTTTGGGTTTGGTTGTGTTGTGGTTGTTGGGTTGTGTTGTTGTGTTTTTGTGGTGTGGTTTGGTTTGTGTTGTGTTTGTGTTTGTGGGTTTGTTTGTGTGTGGTGTTTTGTGGTTGTGTGTTGTGTTTTGGTGTGTTTGGTTGTGGTGGTTTGTTTGTGGTGTGGTGTTTTGTTTGTTTGGTGTGTTGTGGTTGTGGTTTGGGTGTTGTGGTGTGTTGGTGTTTGTTGGTGTTTGTTGGTTGTGTTGGTGTTGTTTTGTGTTTTGGTTGGTTTGTGGTTGTGTTGGTGTGTTGTGGTTTGTGTGTTGGGTGTTGTGTGGTTGTTGTGTTTGTGTTGTGTGTTTGGTGTTTGTGGTGTTTTGTTTGTGGTGTTGGTTGTTGTTGTGGTTGTTGTGTGGTTGTTTGGTGTGGTTTTGTTTTGGTGGTGTGTTGTTTTGTGGTTGTTTGTTGTGTTGGTGTTGTGTTGTGTTTGTGTGTGTTGTGTTTGGTTGTGTTGTTGTGGGTGGTTGTGGTGTTGTTTTGTGGGTTTGTTGTGGGTTGTGTTGGTTGTGGTTGGGTGTTGTGTTGTTTGTGTTGTTTGTGTGTTGTTGTGGTGGTGTTGTGTTTGTGTGTGTTGTTGTGTGTTTGGGTGTTTGTGTGTGGTGTTGTGTTGGTGTTTGTGTGTGGGTGTGTTGTGTTGGTTGTTTTGGGTGTGTGTGTTTGTGTGTTGTGTTTGGTGTGTTGTGGTTGTGGTGTTGTGTGTTGGTGTGTTGTGGGTGGTTGTGTTGGGTGTGTTTGTGTGGTTTGTGTTGGTGTGGTGTTTGGTTTGTTGTTGTGTTGTTGTGTGTTGTTTGGGTTGGTTGTTGTTTGTGTTTTGTTGTGGGTGTTTGTGTGTTGGTGTGGTTTGTTGTTGGGTGTGTGGTTTGTGTTGTTGGTTGTGTTGTGTGTGTTTGTGGTTGGTTTGTGTTGTTGTGGTGTTGGGTGTTTGTTGGTTTGTGTGTGGTTTGTGTTGGTGTTTGTGTTGTGTGTGGTTGTTGTGTGGTTGTTGGTGTGGTGGTGTGTTTGTGGTTGTGTTGGTTTTTGTGTGGTTGTGTGTTGTGTTTGTGTTGGTTGTGTTGGTGTGTTTGTGTTGTTGTTGGTGTTGTTTGGTTGTGTGGTTGTGTGTGTTTTGTGTATTGTGTTTGTTGGTGTTGGTGGTGTTTGGTTGTGTTTTGTGGTTGTGTGGTGTTTTGGTTTGTGTGTGTTTTTGTGGTTTGTGGGTGTTGTGGTTTGTGTGTTTGGTTTGTTGTGGTTGTTGTTTTGGTGTGTTGGTGTTTGTGGTTGTTGGGTGTTGTGGTTGTTGTGTTTGTTTTGTGTTTGTTGGTGTTTTGTGTTGTGTTTGTGTGGTGTTGTTGTTGTGGTTGGTTTGTTGGTGTGGTTTGTTGTTTGTGTTTGTGTGTTGGTTTGGTGTGTTGGTTGTTTGTGGTTGGTGTTGGGTTGGTTTGTTTGTGGTTGTGTTGTGTTGGTGGTGTTGTGTGTGTTGTGTTGTGTGTTTTGTGTTTGGTTGGGTGTGTTGTTGTGTTTGTTTTGTGTTGTGGTTGGTTGTGTGTGTTTGTGTTGTTTTTGTGTGTTGTGGGTGTTGTTGTGGGTGTTGTGTTGGTGTTTTGGTTGTGTGTTTTGGTGTGTTGGTTTGTTGGGTGTTGTTTGGTTGTGGGTGTTGTGTTGTGGTGTTGTTGTTGGTGTGTGGGTTTTGTGGTTTGTGGTGTGTGTGTTTTGTTGGTGTTGTGTGGTTTGTGTTGTTGTGTGGTTGTTTTGTTGGTTTGGTGTTGGTTTGTGTGGTGTTTGTGTTGTTTGGTGTGTTTGTTTGTGTGTTTGTGTTGTGGTGTTTGTTGTGTTGTGTTGTTTTGTTTGTGTGGTGTGTTTGTGTTGTTTGTGGTTTGTTGTGTTGGGTTGTGTGGTGGGTGTTGTGTTTTTGTGGGTTGGTGGGTGTTTGTTGTGTTGGTGTTGTGTGTTGGGGTTGTTGTGTTTGTGTGTTTGGTGTGTTTTTGTGGTGTGGTGTTGTGTGTTTGTGTTTTGGTGTTGTTTGTGTGTGGGTTGTTGGTGTTTGGTGGTTTTGTTGTTGTTGTGTTTTGGGTTGTTTGTGTGGTTTTGTGTTGTGTTTGTGGTGTTGTTTTGTTGGGTGTGTTTGTGTGTGTTTGGGTGTTGTTTGTTTTGTTTGTGTGGTGTTTTGTTGTGGTTTTTTGTTTGTGGTGGTTTTGTGGTTGTGGTTGGGTGTGTGTGGTGTTTTGTGTGTGGTTTGGGTGTTGGTTGTTTGTGGTTTGTTGTGTTTGTGTGGTTTGTTGTGTTTGTGTGTTGGGTGTGTGTGTTGTTGGTGTTGTTGGTTGTGTGTTTGTGTGTTGTTGGTGTTGTGTGTTTTGGTTGTGGGTTTGTGGTTGTGTGTGTTTTGGTTGGTGTGGTGTGTTTGTGGTGGTTGTGTGGTGTTGTGTGTTGTGTTGTGTGGTTGTTGTGTTGTGGGGTGGTTTGGTGTGTGTGTTTGTGTTGGGTTGTGTGTTTTTTGTTGTTGTTGTGGGGTGTGTTTGTGTTTGTGTTTGTGGGTGTGTTTTGTGTTGTTGTGGTTGTGGTTGTTGTGTTTGTGGTGTGGTTTGTTGTGGTGTGTGTTGTGTGGTGTTGGGTTTTTGGTTGGTGTTTGGTTGTGTGGTTTGTTTTGGTGGTGTTGTGTTGTTGGTTTTTGTGTGTTGTGGTGTTGTGTTGTGTGTTGGGGTTTGTTTGTGGTGTTGTGGTGTGTGTTTTGTTGTTTGTGTGGTTTTGTGGGTTGGTTGTTGTGTTTGTTGGTGGTTTGTGTTGTGGTGTTGTGTGTTTGTGTTGTGTTGGTGTTGTGTTGGTTGTGGTGTTTGTGTGGTTTGTGTTGTTGGGTGTTGTGGTTGTTTTGTTGGGTTTTTGTGGTGTGTGTTGTGGTGTGTTGGTTTGGGTGTTTGGTGTGGTGTGTTTGTTGTTGTTGGTTTGTTGTGTTGGTGGTTTGGTGTTTGTGTGGTGTTGTGTTTTGTTTGTTGTGTTGTGGTGTTTTGTGTTGTGTGTTTGGTGTGTTGTGTTGGGTGTTGTGTGGTTGGTGGTTGTTTTGTGTGTTGGTTGTGGTGTGGTTTGTGTGGTTTGTGGGTGGGTTGTTTGGTTTGTTTGTGGTGTTTTGTGTGGTTGGGTGTTGTTTGTGTGTGTTTGTGTTGTTGTTTGTGGTGGTTTGTGTGTTGTTGTGGTTGTTGTTTTGGTGTTGTTGTGTGTTGTGTTTGTGTTGTGGTTGTGGGTTTGTGTTGTTTGTGGGTGTGGTTGGTTGTTTTTTGTTTGGTGTTGTTGTTGTGTGTTGTTTGTGTTTGGGTTTGGTGTTGTGGTGTGTTTGTTGTTGTTGTGGGTGTTGTGTGGTGTGGTGTTGTTGGTGTTTTGGTGGTGTGGTGGTTGTGGTTGTTTGGTGTGTTGTTGTTGTTGTTGTGTTGTTGTGTGTTGTGTTTTGGTTGTGTTTGGGTTTGTGGTGTTGGGTTTGTTGTGTTGTTGTTTGGTGGTGTTTGTGTTGGTTTGTGGTTGGTGTTTGTGTGTTGTGTTGGTTTGTGTGGTGTTGTTGTGTGGTGTGGTTTGTGTTGTTGGTTGTGGGTGTTTGGTTGTGTTTGTGTTGTGTTGTGTTGTGTTTTGTGTTTTGTGTGTGTTGTGTTGTTTGTGTGGGTTGTGGTGTGTTGGTTGTTGGGTGTTGTGTTGTGGTTGTGTGGTTGTTTGTTGGTGTGTGTTGGTTGTGGTGTTTTTGGTGTTTGTGTTTTGGTGTGTTGTTTGTTTGTTGTGTTGTGGGTGTTGTTGTGTTGGTGTTTGGTTGGTGTTGTGTGGTTGTGTTTTTGTTGTGTTTGTGTGGGTTGTTGGTTTGTGTTGTGTTGGGTGTTGTGGTTTGTGTTTTGTTGTTGGTTTTGTTGTTTGTGGTGTTTGTTGTGTGTTTGTGTGTTTGTGTTTGTTGTGGTTGTGTTGGTGTTTGTTTGTGTGTGTTGGTTTGTGTGTTGTGGTTTGTGGTGTTTGTGTTTGTGTTGGTTGGTTGGTGGTGTTTTGTTTGGTGTTGTGTGGTGGTTTGGTGTTGTGTTGTTGTGTGTTTGTGGTTGTGGTTTTGTTTGTGTTTTGGTGTGTTGTGTTTGTTTTGGTGTTTTTGTGGTTGTGTGTTGGGTTTGTGGTTTTGTGTGTGTTGGGTTTGTTGGTGTGTTTGGTGTGTGTGTGTTGTGGTTGTTGTTGTGGTGTTTGGTGTGTGTTTGTGTTGTGTTTGTTTTGTGTGGTGTTTGTGTTGTTGGGTGTGTTGTGTGTTTGTGTGTGTGTTGTTTGTGGTGTGTTTGGTTTGTGTGGGGTTGTTGTGTGGGGTGTTGTTTGTGTGTTGTTGTGTTTTGTTTGTGTGTTTTTGGTTGGTGTGGTTGTGGTTGGTTTTGTGTGTGTTTGTGGTTGTTGTTTTGGGTGTTGGTGTTTGTGGTTTTGTTGGTTTTGTGGTGTGTTGTTTGTGTTTTGTGGTTTTGTGTTTGTGTGGGTTGTGGTTTGTTGTGTGTTGTGGGTTTGGTGTGTGTTGTTTGTGTGTTGTGGTGTGTTTGTTGTTGTTTTGGTGTGTTTTGTTTGTGGTTGTGTTGTTTGGTGTTGTTGTGTTTGGTTGTTGTGTTGTTGTTTGTGTTGGTGGTTTTGGTGTGGTTGTTTGTGTTGGTTGTTTGTGTTGTGGTGGGTGGTTTTGTTGTGTTGGTTGTGGTGTTTTGTGTGTTGTTTGTGTTTGGTGTGTTTGTTTTGTGTTGTTTGGTGTTTGTTGTGGTTGGTGTGGGTTTGTGTTTGTTGTTTGGGTTTGTGTTTGTGTGTTGGTTGTGTGTTTTGTTGTTGTGGGTTGTTTGTTTGTGTGTTTTGGTGTGTTTGGTGTTTGTTGGGTTGTTGTGTTTTGTGGTGTTGGTGTGTTTTGGTTTGTTGTGTGGGTGTTGTGTTTTGTTTTGTGGTGTTGTGGTGTTGTTTGTGTTTGTTGTGGTTGTGTTTGGTTGTGGGTGTTGTGTGTTGTGGTTGGTGTTGGTGTGTGTTGTGTTGGTTGTTGGTTGTTGTGTTGGTTTTGTGTTGTGGTTGTGTTTGTTGTTGTGTGGTGTTGTGTGGTGGTGTGTTGGTTTGTGTTTGTGTGTTGTGGTTGGTGTGTGTTTGTTGTTGTGTTGGGTGTTTGTGGTTGTGTTGTGTGGTTGTTTTGTGGTTTGTTGTTGTTTGTGTGGGTGTGTTGGTGTTGGTGTTGTGGTTTGTTGTTGGGGGTGTTGGTGTGTTGTGGTGTGTTTGTTGTTGTGTTGTGTTGTGTTTTGTTGGTTGGTTGGTTTTGGTGGGTGTTGTTGTTTGGTGTTTGGGTGTTGGTTGGTTGTGTTGGTGTGTGTTGGGTGTGTGTTTTTGTGTTTGTGTGTGTGTTGTTTGGGTGTTGTTGTGGTGTGTGTTTGTGTGTTGTGTTGGTGTGTGTTTGTTTGTTGGTTTTTTTGTTGGTTGTGGTGTTTTGTTTGGTGTTGTTTGTGTGTGTTGTGTTTTGGTTGTGTTTGGTGGTGTGTTTGTTTGTGTTGTGTTGTGTTGTTGGTTGTTGTGTGTTTGTTGTGGTGTGTGTTTGTGTTTGTTGTTTGTTTTGGTTGTGTGGTTGTTTGTGGGTTGTTGTTGTGTTGTGTTTTGTGGTTTGTGGGTTGGTTTGTGTGGTGGTTGTTTGTTGTGGTTGTTGGTTGTTGTTTTTGTTTGTTGGTGTTTTGGTGTTTGTTTGTTGTGTTTGTTTTTTGGTGTTGTGGTTTTGTTGTGTGGGTTTGTTTTGGTGTGGTTTGTGTTGTTTGTGTGTGTTGTGTTTGTTTGGTGGTGTTGTGTTTGGTGTGTTGTGTGTGGTTGTTGGTGTGTTGTGTGGTTTGTGTTGTGGTTTTGTGTTGTTGGTGTTGGTGGTGGGTTGTTTGTTGTGTGTGTGTGGTTGTTTTGTGTTGTTGTGGTTTTGTTGTGTTTTGTGGGTGTGGTGGTGTTTGTGTTGTGTTTGTTGGTGTGTTTGGTGTTTTGTTGGTGTGTTGTTGTTTGTTGGTTTTGTTTGTTGTGTTTGTGGGTTGTTTGTGGTTGTGGTGTTTGGTGTTTGGGTTTTGGTGTTGTTGTTGGTGTTGTGTGTTTTGTGTGTGTTTGGTTTTGGTGTGGTGTGGGTGTGTTTGTGGTTTGTTTTTGGGTGGTTGTGTGTTGTGGTGTTTTGGTGTTGTTTGTTTTTGTGTTGGTTTTTTGTGTGGTTGTGTTTGTGTTGTGTTGTTGTGTGTTTGGTTGTGTTTGGGTGTGTTGTTTGTGGTGTTGGTGTGTGGGTTGGTTTGTTTGGGTGTTTTGTTTGGTGTGGTTTGTGTGTTTTGTTTGTTGTGGTTGTGTTTTTGGTGTGTGTGTTGTTGTGTTGTGTGTGGTGTTTGTTTGTGTTGTGGTGTTTTTGGGGTGTTGTGGTTTGGTGTGTTTGTTGGTGTTGTGTTTGTGTGTTTGTTTTGGGTGTTGTGGGTTGTGTTGTTGTGTTGTTGGTGGGTGTTGTGGTTGTGGTTGTTTGGTGTGTTTGTGTGTGGTTTGTGTGGTGTTTGGGTGTTGTTGTGGTGTGTTTTGTGGTGTTTGGTTGTTTGTGTGGTGTTGTGGTTGGGTTTTTGGGTTGTGTTGGTGGTGGGTTTGTGTGTTGGTTGTGTTTTGTGGTTGGTGTTGTGTGTTTTGTTGTGGTGGTGTTTGTGTTGGTGTGTTTGTGGTGGTTTTGTTTTGGTGTGTGGTTGTGGTTGGTTGTGTTTGTTGTGGTTTGTGTTGGTGTTGTGTTGTTTGTGTGTTGTGTGTGGTTTGTTGTGTTGGTGTGTGTGTTTGTGTGGTGGTTTGTTGGTGTTGTGGTTGTGGTTGTTTTGTGTGGTTGTTGTGTTGGTTTGGTGTGTTGTTTGTGTGTGTTTGTTGGTGTGTGTGGTTGGTTGTGTGTTGTGTGTTGTGGTTGTTGTGGGTTGTTGTGTTTTGGTTTTGTGTGTTGGTTGTGTTTGGTGTGTTTGTTGGTGTTGTGTGGTTTTGTTGTGTGTGTTGTTTGTGTTGTGGGGTTTGTTTGTGGTGTTTGTGTGGTTTTGTGTTTGTTGTGTTGTGTTGTTGTTTTTTGTGTTGTGTTGTTTTTGGTGTGGGTGTGGTTTTGTGTTGTGTTGTTTGTGTGGTTTGTGGTTGTTTTGTGTTGTGTTGTGTGTTGTGTTTTGTGTAGTGTGTGTGTGTTTTGTTGTTGTGGTTTGTTGGTGGTTTGTTGTTGTTGTGTTGTGGGTGTTTGTGTGTTTTGTTGGTTGGGTTGTTGTGGTTTTTTGTTGTTGTTTTGTTTGGTGTTGTGGGTTGTTTGTGTTGGTGTTGTTTGGTGGTGTTGTTTGTGTGTTGTGTTGGTTGTTGGTGGTGTTTGTTGTTGTGTTGTGTTGTTGTTTGTGGTGGTGTGTGTTGTGGTGGTTTGTGTTGTTTGTGGTGTGTTGTGGTTGTTGTTTTGTGGTTGTGGTTGGGGTTGTTGTGTTTTGTGTTGTTTTGTTGTGTTGTTGGTTTGTGGGTGTTGTGTTGTGTTTGTTGTGGTGTGGTTGGGTGTTTTGGTGTGGTTGTGTTGTTTGGTGTTGGTTTTGTGGTTGTTTGTGTGGGTGTTTGTTGTGTGTTGGTGTGGTGTTGTGTTGTTGTGGTTTGTTGGTGTGTTGTTTTGTGTTGTTGTGGTTTTGGTTGTGTTGTTGTGGTGTGTGTTGTTTTGTTTGGTTTGTGGTGTTGTGGTTGTGGGTGTTTTTGGTTGTGTGTTGTTGGTTTGGTTTTGTGTTGGTGGTGTTTGTTGTGGTGTGTTGTGTGGTTTGTTGGTTTGTGGTGTTTGTTGTTTGTGTTGTGGTTTTTTGTTGTGTGGTTTGTGTTTTGTTGGTGTTGTTTGGTGTTGTGTTTTTGTGTTTGGTTGTGTTGTTTGTGGTTTGTTTTGTTGTGTTGTGGGTGTGTTTGTTGTGTTGTTGTTTGTTGTGTGTGGTTGTGTTTGTTGTGGTTGGGGTGTGGTTGTTGTTTTTGTGTGTTGTGGTTGTGGTTGGTTGTTTTTTGTGGTGTTGTGTTGTTGTGTTGTGTGTTTGGTTGTGTTGTGTGTTTGTGTTGGTTGTGTTGTTTTTGGTGTTTGTTGTTGTGTGGTTGTTTGGTGTGTTGTTTGTGGGTGTTTTTGTTGTTTGTGTGTTTTGTGTTGTTGGTGTTTGTTTGTTGGTTGTGTTGTTTGTGTTGTGGGTGTGTTGTGTGTTTGTTTGGGTTGTGTTGGTGTTGGTTGTTTTGGTGTTGTTTGTTGTGTTTGTGGTGTGTGGTTTGTTGTTGGTGTGTGTGTTTGTTGGTGTTTGTTGTGTTTGGTTGTGTTGTTGTTTGTGTGGTTTTGTGTTGTGGTTGTGTGTGTTTGTTTGGTTTGTTGGGTTGGTTTTTGTGTGTTGTGTTGTTGTGTTGTTGTTTGTGTGTGTGGTTTGTTTGTTGTTGGTTTGTGGTGTTGTTGTTGTTGTGTGTTTTTGTGTTTGTTGGTTGGTGTGTTGTGTGGTGGGTGTTTGTGTTTTAGTGTTGTTTGTTGTTTGTTGTTTGTGGTTTGGTGTGTGGTGTTGTTGTGGTTGTTTGTGTTGTGTTGTGTGTTTTGTTGGGTTTGTGTTGTTTGGTGGTTGTTGTTGTGTGTGTGGTTTTGTGTTGTGGTGTGTTGTGTTGTTGTGTGTTGGTGTTGTTGTTGTTGTGGTTTTGGTTTGTGTGTTGTTGGTTTGTGGTTGTTTTTGTGGTTGTTGGTGTTTGTTGTGTTTTGTGGGTTGTTTTGGTGTGGTGTTGTTTGTTTGTGTTGTTGTGTTTTGTGGTGTTGTTGTGTTTGTTTGTGGTGTTGTGTTTTGGTTTTGTGTGTGTGTTTGTTTGTGTGTGTTGTTTTGTGTTGTTTGTGTTGGGTGTGTTTGTGTGTGGTTGTGTGGGTTTGGTGGGTTGGTGTTGGTTGTTGTTTGTGTTTTGTTGTTGGTTTGTTTGTGTGTTGTTTTGTTTGTGTGTGGTTGGTGTTGTGTGGTGTTGGGTTGTTGTTGGTGTTGTGGTTTGGTTGGTTGTTGTGTGTTTGGTGTGTGTTGGTGTTTGTGTTTGTGGTTGTTTGTGTGTGTTTTGTGTTTTTTGGTTGTTGGTTGTGTTGTTGGTTGTTGGTGTTTGTTTTGTTGGTTGTTTGGTTGTGGTTGTTTGGTTTGTGGTTTGTGTTGTGTTTTGTTGGGTTGGTTGTTTGTTGTTTGTGTTGTTGTGTGTTTGTGTTTTGGGTTGTTGTGTGTTGTGTTGTTGTGGTGTTTGTTTGTGTGTGTTTGTGGTGTTGGTGTTGTTTGGTTGTTTGTTGTTGTGGTTGTGTGTTGTTTGTGTGTTTGTTGTGGTGTTTGGTTGTTGTGGTTTTGTTTGTTTGTGTTGTTTGTTTGTGGTTTGTGTTGTGTTTGTTGGTTGTGTGGTGTTGGTGTGTGTGGTGTGTTTGTGTTTGTGTTGGTTGTTGGGTTGTGTGTTTTGTTGGGTGTGTGGTTGTTTGGTGTGTTGTTGGTGTTGGTGTTTTGTTGGTGTTTTGTGGTGTGTTTGTTGTTGTGGTGTGGTTTGTGTTTTGTGTGGGTGGTGTGTTTGTGTTGTTTGTGTGTTTGTTTTGTGTTGTGTTGTTGGGTGTTGTGGGTTGTGTTGGTGGTGTGTTGTTTGGTGTTTTGTGGGGTTGTGTGTGGTGTTGTGGTTGGTGTGGGTGTGTGTTGGTTTGGTGTTTGGTGGGTTGTTGGTGTGTGGTGTTGTTTGTGGTTGTTGGGTGTGGTGTTGTGGTTTTGTGGTGTGTGTTGTTGTGTGTGGGGTTTGTGTGGTGTTGGTGTTGGTGTGTTGTTGGTGTTTGGGTTGTGTTTGTGTTTGGTTTTGTGTTGGTGTTGGTTTGTGGTGTTGTTGGTTTGTGGGTTGTGTGTTGTGTTGTGGTGGTGTTGGTGGTGTGTTTTGTTGTGGTTGTGTGTGTTGTGTTTGTTGGGTGTTTGTGTTTTGTTGTTGGTTGGGTTTGTTTTTGTTGTGTTGGTGGTGTTGTGTTGTGGGTGTTGGTTGTGTGTTGTTGTTGTGTGTGGTGTGTGTGTTTTGGTGTGTTTGTTTGGTGTGTTGTGGGTGTTTGGTTTGGTTGTTGTGTGTTGGTTTGTGTTGTGTTTTGTGTTGTGTTGTTGTTGGTTGTTTGTGGTTGGGGTTTTGGTTGTGTGTGTTGTTTGGTGTTGTGTTTTGTTGTGGTGGGTGTGTTGGTTGTTTGGTGTTGTGTTGGTGTGGTTGTGTTTTTGTGGTTGTGGGTTGTTGTGTGGTTGTGTTGGGTTGTTGTGTTGGTTTTTGGGTGTTTGGTTGTGTGTGGTTGTGGTGGTGTTGTGTTGTTTGTTTTTGGTGGGTTTGTGTGTTGTTTGTTTTGTGGTGTTGGGTGTTGTTGTGGTTGTTGGTTGGTGTTGTTGTGTGTTTGGTTGGTGTTTTTGTTTGTTGTGTTTGGTGTTGGTGTGTTTGTTTTGGTTTTGTGTGTGTTGTGTTGGGTTTTGGTGTGTGTTGGTTTTTGTGTTGTTGTTTTTTGTGGTTGTGGGTTTGTTTTGTTTTGTTGTGTTGTGTTGGTTGTTTGTTGTTTGTTGTTGTGTTGTTGTGGTTTGGTTTGTTGGTGTTTGTGTGTTTTTGTTGTTGTGTTTTTGTGTGGTTTGTGTGTTGGTGTGTTTGTTGTTTGGTGTTTTGTGGTTTGTTTGTGGTGTGTTTTTTGTTTGGTTTGTGTTTTTGTTGTTGTTGTTTTTTTGGTTGTTGTGTTGGGTTTTTGTTGGTGTTGGTGTTTGTGTTGGGTGTGTGTTTGTTTGTTGTGTTTTTTGTTTTGTGTGTCCGTTATGATGGGAAATTTATGACCCGTTGGCGGGTTGGCGAGATTTATCTCTTACCAATCAATTATTTAATTTACACCTACTAAGCGTGACCTGTGGGACCTCCTGGTCTACATGCACACCAGCTGCCTGAGCCAAAATTTATTTTCAGTTGAGTGTATTTCGTCCCACCTCGAACAGATGTAAATTGCAAGAATTACTCAATGATAAATTACAAGGTATAATAAAATAAAGATTTATATTAATTTGCAAAGGAAGACGCTGCAATTTGTAAAAGTGTTTGTCTTATAGTGAAAATTCACATTTTAAAAAGAGATAATATCGCGAAGCGCGAATAACTGAGAGAATTTTACATCGTAATTATTCTAGATCTATGTATAGTTACGCTGAAACCACTGGACTGGCTGACGCCAATTTGTAATTAGATTCCAGGGCCAAACTCAACTTCGATGTAAATCATTCTGCCTCAAATGACTCCTAAAAAGCATGTAAAAACAGCGTAGAAAAAGAGCCTAGATAATCACCGACCCTCATTCATACGATCCGCATTGAAGAATTTTCTCATAAACTATGTATATAAAAATTAAAAAACTCAATCACTATGTGTTACTTTGAAAAAGCTTGAACACGCCATCCGGTTTCCCTTGACATATTTTTAAGTAGATTTTTTTTGCCATTGTCATGAAATCTCCAATTTTTTATTTCTAGAGATACAAGAAAATATTTGGGCCGGAATAGATAATTTGATTGTGAATAAAAAAGTAGTACTTTCAACTGTGTAAAAAAATTGTCATATTCACGTCACGGTTTTATCTATCAGCCCCTTGAAGGAAAATTTTGCGATTGAGATTCATATCCATTTAAAAATTTGGAGTTATGTTTTTCTATGATTACATAGTTGTATTAGGTATTGATTTTGTGTACACCATAATAAATCGTCCCCCCTGCATGGATTATGTCGAGAATGACGTGTGAAACACAAAAACGGAAACTGTCATTTGAATGTCCACAAAGTTTCGCGCGCGTTTCTCTAGAAGATGAAGGAAATTCGATTTGGGCTGTATAATAAAAATTGAATAAGGCAGTTAAATTTATTTATAGGTAGACGAAGACTAGTGAATGTAATTCAGATGTAGACATTTTCGAACCCCGATATGTCATTGTTCAAGCACCCCGTCCGCTTGCTATTTGCCTCCATCAACGGGCTATGAATTTATGTCCTAGTTTGTGTTAATAATCGCATGAAAAAACAGTGAATCTAAGTAGTACAAGTAACTACATTTTGTACTGATAGAAACTTCTTCTTCTACCTCATTAACATAAATCTGCCCTTACAATGTCCTAGGAGCGTTGATGAAAAAGACACACGCTTTCACTAAAAGTAATGCCAGATCCTGCCGTCACCCAAATTTACAATATTTCGCAATAATAGTATCTTTTACACGATTGACTTTGTCCCGATAAAACTCATCTTTCGTGTAGTAAAAACAAATCTACTCCTACTTCCTAGTCCCTTGACTTTGTTTTCTGATCTTTTAATATATATATAATAACTTTTTTTTAAAAAGTGGTCGAATTTGGGGCGATAATAGGAATTTTTTTCCCTCGAAAACACAATTTTTTGCGAATTTATCAAACATCGATATCAGCAAAGTACGGAAAAGTTTTTTCTTGGGTTGGCTAATAACCGTGTTCTTTTTTTTTTTTTTTTTTTTTTTTTTTGAAAGAAATTAAGTTTATCAATACAAAATTATATCTCATACAACCCCCCCTCCCCGAAAAAAAATTCTGGCTACGCTCCTTTCCCTCATCGATTACCATTATAACGACTATGTTAACATCATAAAACTATTAAAAGTGGCGTTTTTTCCGGCGGCTCTGTTTTACCGGGTGGCGTTTTTTCCGCTCACCGATTTTTGAAATCTGTATCAGCCGAATGCTGGAAGTGTGTTCTCTGGGTTAGTGTAAGTAACTGCTGCAACACCCCTCCCCTCCTAAAAATAAAAAAACGGACAATATCTTCAGATGGCACTGGCTCATTTAAAAATCGGGTATTTTAGCGAAAGCATTTCCAAAATAAAATTTACCGATATTTTGAGAAATCTTGTATAGTTCTGCGGTAAAATATGCTTCTTATTTTTAGAGTGATATCATATAAAGAAGTTTCCCGCGCTCGTCTGATATCGATTTCAAAAATTCGGAAAAATTGTGTTATCGGGAAGAAAATGTCTATTTTGGCCCTAATTCCGCCGAATTTAAAGGCAAGTTGGCGCCACCGGAAGACATTGTCGAACTTCGTAAATAAATTACTAGGGTTATTATCCAACCCAAGTGACCAACTGTTTCTGACCTCGGCTGATACCGATTTCGAAATTTTGACAAACTGTGTGTTTTCTGGAAAAAAAATATATCCAGAACAGATAGAATCCAGACAGAATCCAGATATATGTGTACACTACTGGTCAAACAGTATTGAAAGTTTCAGAATCTAACCATCTTTTCAAGAATAATACCACAAAAATGGACAAAAAACTTGTTAGATTTATATCTTTTTAAAGAATTTTGAATTATAATTAGCGGTACGGAATTTTCGCAAATAAAAACAGACAAATTCGCAGGAAAAAATATGAAGGTTTGAAATTTTAATAAAATTCGCATAAACTACTTACAAAACATTTAATGTGCTGATACTTGCACGCCCCAGATTGGGCAAAATAATTGTAACTATCTGGAAATAAACTCCTTTTGTTGCATTTGATTTCATGTGCAAAAAAGTTCATACAAAGTTTTTTCAGATGTGTTTTTATCATTGTGTTCAGATCTAAATTCCCTGATTGTTGTTCAAGAGTTTTTTCAACATTTCTAATTTGTTCCGCAAGATGGTTAACTTGAACCAGGCGAAATACACGAAAGATGAGAGATAAATGACATAGTCAATTAATATCGTTTTGATATGGCAAAATGAAACAAAAAAATTAGGGGGTTCGGGGGGCCTTTCCCTGACGAGGCTCAAACAGCCGAGTTTCCTATCTATCTATCTATCTATCTATCTATATAACTAATAAGTAAAACACAATATGTACTGCAAATAAGATATACCTACGCATTACATATACACAGTGGAACCTCCTAAATGTGACCACTCGTCGTAAAGAGACCACAAGGTCTATACTGACCACTTTTGTAAATTTTCCCTTTCTAATCACTGCACATTGCAACCTTTGTAAGGTGACCACTTTATAAGATGATCAATTTTGTTGATTCCGAGGGTGGTCATATAAGGCAAGTTCCACTGCGTATGTATATATATATATATAACTCGGCTGTTCGAGCCTCGTCAGGGGAGACCCCTATGACCCCCCCCCTAATTTTTTAGTTTCATTATTGCCATATTAAAACGATATTAATTAACTATGTCATTTTATCTCTCACCTTTCGTGCTTTTCGCCTGGTAACCCTATGTTGAAATTTTTATGATTGTAACCTATTTATAGAAAAATACATGGGATGGATATCTACAGCTTACGAAATATTGTAACAATGGATTAAAGTTGTTGCGAACTAATAGTATTTAAATATATGTAAAATTATGTCGCTTTTTTGGGACAATTCAATAAAGGGGGTGAGAGATAAAATGACATATTCATTAATAAAAGGCTGCTTTAGTTATTAAGAATGTAATCAACCACACCTAGAAAACAAGTGCAAATAAGCATTTATATTTAAAAAAAAAAAAAAAGCCTCAATATGTTGAAATCAATATCGTCCAATGTAACTAAGAAACACTCGTGAAATCAGCTTTGAAACAAAATAAATTGCACTGAAATCAGCTCATCAGCTTGGGAGCCAAGATCCTGTAATCAGAGGCATCTGCACGTGTCGGGCGTTTCAGTTTTGTATCCTCCCAATTAAATTAATTAAATATCAATGAGCACAATTTGCATTGCCCAGCACGGAGTAAAATTTACACTGATATAACATTGAAGAAGTTTAAATGCACAGAAAATTTTAAATATGATCCTAAAAGCAATTTCTAATACTTTTGAGTTAGTTAAACACTTCATTTGATTGCGAAATTTCAAATCGGCTTAGAAGTTTTTTTTGTGAGTAGTATGTTTTTGGATGTATTAATACCACAGAGAATTTTTTTTAAATGCTTAATATGAACCAATTCTTTAAATATATTCTGTTTTTTCCTCCCTTTTAGCCAACAGAATAAATAATGCCCGTTATAGCTGCGTCCGTACTTCAAAATTTCGATGCGTAAAGAATGTTTTTCCTTCATTTTTGATCAGTCATCATATTTAAATCGTGATTCATTTTGAGTTATTCAAAAAGTTATACTGTGGTCCTGGGACAACATACGAAAAAAGGGTCCCCTCCAGCTGACCCTGACCACGGCTATCTCGACAATAGGGCTCTGGCGCGGTATTTGTGACGTCACGATAGCAGTGCTAGGGAAGGAAGAACCTGCTGACTTACGCACCTGTTAGTACCTGCTAGGTGCTAGAGTTGATAGGAGAATGCTTTTATCCACGTGGTCGCTAAAGTCTTGATTTTCGTTAAATATTATTATTTTACGTTTATATTTTGCTATTTTTTTACAAGAATTGTGCAGTTTTGGATACCATTTGGAGGTAAGACTCAATTTTCAAAATGCCTAATATGTGTGTTGTTACTAACTGCACGTCGAATTATCGGAGTAGCAAAGAAAGAGTATCGTGTTTCTCGTTTCCAAAGGACCCCATTTTAAGAGCAAAATGGTTAAAAAATATTCCCAGGAAAGATTATAATCCAGGAAAATGTGCCGTAGTTTGTGAAAAACATTTTGATCCAAATGATATAATTCGTATTGAGAGCATCAAAAAAGATGCTGGGACTATTCTGACATGCAAAAGGGAACGTCCAAAATTAAAGGAAGGAGCAGTGCCAATTATTTTCCCAAATTGCCCTAAATATTTATCGCATGAACCTCCGAAGCAGCGAAAAAATTTAGACGACCAAGAAGAGCGTTTGTTGAATATGGCTATTAATGAAAGTAAAAAAGCACATGAAATTTTTCTTAAAGAAAATACATTTGAAACTTTTGATCAGCTAAAAGATATGTTTGCGAATGAAAATAAAATTGTTCGAAGAACAAAATTGGCAAGTTACATTTTCAGAAAATTATCTTTTAATTTCTCAAATCGTCGATACTCCTATACCCAGAATAAAAGCTTCATTGAAAATAGATACACAACTTTCTGCTACTGCTTATAATAATGACAGGATTGTTCGCCTTTCTACATTAAATAATATTTCCATTTTAAATTCTTTCTCCCAGATAAACAGCAGCTTAGATGAGCTTAAAACCATTTCAGATTCTCCTGAGAGCAGCGATACTCTGAAATATCTCCTTAATAATGTGTGCGACACTCTGAAATATATAGTTCAAGAAGAATTAATTTCCGATAACAAGATGAGAAAAATTACATTTATAATTGAGCAGTTACAGTTACTTATTCAAAAAAAGAATGCCTTTAGATACATTAATCAAACACTGTTATGGTGTTTGAAATTATTTATGCAGTCCTCATCAGCATATAAACAAATATATGATTATGATTTAATTAATATTCCCCATTTTAGGAATTTACAAAAAGTGATCAATCAAAGATCGATGAATGATATTCGTACAAACTCGTTAGAATATATTCAAATAAATTAGCACACTTAAAAGAACATGAGAAACTTGTTGTTTTACAAATGGATGAAATTCATATTAATCCAATGTTTACATACAAAGGAGGAAGTGCCACTGGAGGATCAGAAACAGATATTTGTCAGAAAACTACGTCTGTTCATACATTATTAATATCCAGTCTGTTATCATCTTATCGAGATGTTGTAAGACTTATACCTGTGACAACGATTAATGCAGAGGCCTTATATGAAATTGTTTTGAAAACAATAATATCACTTGAAAATCTGGGTATAAAAGTGTTTGCTCTTATAACAGATAATAATTCAATAAATAGGAAAGTTTTCAAGCTTTTCTTTGATGGAAAAAATTTTGATATATCCGTTCCCAACACTGCATGTCCTGAAAGACCTTTGTTTTTTATTTTAGACCCAGTTCACATTATAAAATCAGTGCGAAATAACTGGATAAATAAGAAAGATGATTTAGTTTCTTTTACTTTTCCTGACTTTGAAAATGTGTCAGAAACTGCTACTGCATCTTTTAAAGTTCTTCGCTCTTTGTATGCCTCAGAAAACCAAAGTTTAGCTAAATGTGCTTACAAACTAACATTAAAAGCACTTTATCCATCTAATATCGAAAGACAAAACGTAACACTTGCTCTAAAAATATTTGATGAAACAAATGTGGCTGCTTTGCGTTTAAACAACGGCTGTGCTTCTAATACAGACTGGTCACTAAAACAGAAGACTTCACATTTTATAGAACTTTTCGTTAAATGGTGGAAAATTTTTAATGTAAAATCTGCAAGCAAAGGTATAAGACTTAATGATAGTTGGCAATTGCCTTTTACTTCTTGTAATGATGAACGGTTAAAATTTTTGGAAGATTTTTGTAAATGGCTTCATGTAGGGAGAAATACAGATAGTTTATCTGGTTTCACAAAAGAAACATTCACAGCCTTATTACAAACTACAAGTGCGATGATACAAATAATTCAATATTTATTGCAAACAGATATGTGTCCTTTCAAGTATGTATTACCTGGCAAATTTCAAAGTGATTTACTTGAACAACGATTTAGCCAATACAGACAAATGTCGGGAGGTAATTATCACATATCTTATCAACAAATTTTGGAATCCGAGAAAAAGCTTAGATTGTGCTCAACAATTAAAATTGGTGGAGAAAGTATTGACCTAAAAAAATTGATTGATACAGAGGTTTCAGTTCAACAAGAGAATATAGAAACCAACGCCATTCTAAATAATTTTGGGGATATATTAAATGACACAATCGATTTAATTAATTACGATGATAATGCTATTAAGGCCATTGTGTATATAGCTGATATATATCTTTCAAGATAAAGAGAAAACTAATTTGTTCTTTTTGTATTGCACTCATTACCACTAATCAAATTATGGATATAGAAGATGATTCATTCTATGAACTTATAACAGCATTAGACAGAGGAAGCTTAACTTATCCATCTGATTTTTTAACACAGGTTGTATCTTTTTTTTTCATAATATTAAATTTGTTGACATCACCTTTAAATGAAGCAAAATTTTTAAAATCTGAAATAGGTCACAACTTATTGCTTATGAAATTAACAGAGCTTAAATTAATTAAAGATGACATTGTTAATGGTGATGATATTTGTGTGTGTGGAAAAAAAGAGTATTGAGCTGGTTAAAGATGCTCTATCCAGATCTTCAAATATTTTGTTAAGTAATTACCTTAAAATAAAAAATCAGGATTTGAAAAAAAATTCAGAAAGAAAAGTAAAAAAAATTAGAGCAAATTGAGCAACAATGAGCCCTTTGGCAAGGGTGATACCCTCACAATCTTGTGATAATACAGAACTACATATACTTTGATTATGGTTAAGTTCTGGGGGACTCATTAGCCTGTTCTATTATTTAGCAGAAGGAGAATAGAAATCCAGTTTAATTTTTTTTAAATGTCACTATTAAAGTTATTTTCTGTAATTCTTAAAAATATTGTTAAAATTTTCTTTTGAAAATTGTTATTAATTTCATACTATATTAATTCCATATTACATTTGGAAAAAAATAAAAATAAGATTTACGTCTTTCGTCAGAAAGCATGAGTTTACTGAAATAAAAGTACCCTGATGTGTTGATTTATTGAAAGACATCACAGCAAAAAATTTTGTGTTTTTTCCTGATTTATTTCATCTTTTATGCCTTGAAGCATAATACATAAACATAAAAGTAACTATTAGTAATAACATATTTGCATTTCAATTTAAGTGTCTTAGTATTTCAATATTTCGAATTTTAATAGTTTTTCAATATAGCTATTAAAACATTATATATCTTCAAAAATATTTCTTGCATTCCTTTGTAGTATACGAATATTTTTTAATATTTTGTAAGATTCTCATCAACGTTTTCCCCTACAGTCCAAAAACACTTATTATATCTGTGATTAAAATGCTGAAAAATTTAAATATATTTCGGTTTAC
>JAWZYV010015464.1:0-55733 GCA_038373885.1 Cheiracanthium punctorium
TCCCCTTTATTTATAGTAGGGTAGAGCCTAAAACGTGTGGAGTGCATATCTCTTTTGATATGCCACATAATCGAAACCCTACTATTTTGTTTGTCTTCAATTATAATCCACTGGTTATGGCTCCTGACGATGGTGCCAGTGGTTATAATTTCTGTTTCATTCTATTTTCACATTGTTTATTGTACTTTATTTGGCTCAGCTTCTTTTTTTTTTCCAATTGTGGTTTGTAATTCTTGCGTCTGCTGTTATATTTTTCATACGAGGTATGTCATATTTGCAGTATATATTGTGTTTTACTTTTTAGTGTGCTTTACTTATAGTATTTTATTTATTTTCTCCCCCGATTGTATATTCCCACAGGATCAAGAGAGAAATCATTCGACTGGCACATTTTCTTAACTTAACGTTTCAATTTCAGTCCTTTCTTGCAAACCAATTGGTTTTCGGAAAAGTTTTAACGCATCTTTCTATAGCAGCTGGCTTTGAAATTCCCCCAAATCTAAAAAGGAAATTGTTATTTCAGCTTCATGAATAATCTAGAAAGGATCTGGAAGAAATACACATTCCTCCACCCCTTCCCCTTGAACCCAAGATTACTTTTTTCTGACTAGATCTGTATTTGCTCCGTAAATATATCATTCGCCTTGAAAATCGGAAATAAATAAGGTAGCACAGAACATGAAAAGCTGGTTAAAAATAGTAAAAATAATACGAATGAGTGATCCAGTTGTTTAAAACCGCAGAAGTATTTGTAGTAATGCTTGGATGATATTTCTTTGGTTTAAAACATATTTTAACTGTAGAAATCCCACAAAAAGGGGTATGGCCGAATAACAGAGTGTAATTATGAAGAAAGGCAAATACTTGATTTTATTTCACGGTTGAATATTTATAAATTTAACTAGCTGCGTACCCGTTCTTCGTACGGATTGAATCAAATGTTTTTCTTACTCATATTTGGGAAATTAGTCCTTTTTTACGAAATTTTTAGAATATGAAGAATTCTTTTGCTCGTGACATAAGCTTTGGCTAACAGTTGCTTACTTGAAATGCTGGCATTACTGCAAAATGATAACACAAAATTTGTGTCAGCGTTATTTGAGATCTAACCGAACGTAAACAGTGCTGTGCAGACAAATCTGTTTGCTTTCAAAGTGTTCCTGCAGGATAGTTTCGTCTATTTGGTTCAGTTCTAAAATAACGTCACATGGTGTGGACCACTGTTTTATTTTGTCTTTCCGAAAGCTTGAGCTATGTGTAATCTCAGTCATTCTGCAGAACACCTCGGTAAAACTCTACCATATAAAAAATCTTAAAATATTGTTGATATCACAGACATAGAAATATCTCATGTCTGCGATATCCACAATAGTTAGTTGCATATTCGTGATATCAACAATAGTCTAGTTGCATATTTGTGTTACTTGAATAATTAAAAGGATTAAGAATTTACGTCAGAAATCAGATGTAACTTCCCAGGCGCTTGACCAATGATAGACTTCTTGTGTGCTGGCTGGAATTCAGTACTATGGATTTGCCTTGAGTAATTTTGTGATGTTGACAACCAAACACTTGGAAGGAGAAATGTGTGTCGGAGCGATACATGAGCAGAGTAGTGAAATGGCCACTGTAGCCTTCTCCTTCGCTATCAGATTAGGTTAAGGGAAATGAAAGGATGGTGTCTATTGGTCCAGACCAACCATTTAAAGTGGCCATTTTTTCTCAACCGAAAATCAGGACATTTCTAAACCACAGAGTCGGGAGGGGTGAAAATCAACGACCCCCCCCCCCCCAAGATTTTTTTTTTCTATCTCATTTTCTACTTTTATGAGAAAAATGAGTTGAAAATATAGCAAATACACAAATAAAGTAGGCTTATTATATAAACTTAGTTTTTAAGTAATTTTACAGTTAATTTTGGGATAACTTTCCTGATTATAGGTAAGACTATCATTTTCATCAATAATAATAATAATAATAATAATAACAACAATAATAATAATAAAACTCATGTTGAATACAAGCAACAAAAAACTTTGTAAGAGCACAATCATTTTCATGTTAATTTCTTCCAATTTATTTTACATTTACTTATTTTTCATAAAGCATGACTTTGGCGTGACAAGCGAATGGAAAAACGGGACATTTTAGGGTTCTGCGGGTACAGCAGGACATATAGGTAAAAAACAGGACTGCCTCGCCAAAAGCAGATAACCATGATCTATGTCAACCAGATCATGAAAACATTACAGAAAAAAAGTCTCCAACATCACTCTGGAAAATAAAAAGTAAAGCAAAAACAAAATTGTTGCCGATTGCAAGAGTGAAGACTAGAGAGACAGTAATCAACATGTGGATTTATTTATCGGATGTAAATAGCTTGGGTACAGCTCTCCAAACATGGCGGCGTGTGGTACCCCTAGTAGCACAATTAGTCGAAAAAACGTTTAAAACACGTTTTTTAACGTCAAAAAACGTGTTTCCAACGTAATTTAAACGTTCTTTGAACTAGTTGTGCTACTAGGGACGATTTAGGACACTGCACAATCTGTGTATTTTACTTTTCTGCATACCAATAGCACAATCAAAATACGAAGTGCAGAAATTTCTGGTAAAAGGAAGTACGCGAACTTGAGGGATTTAAACTTCATTGGAAACAAACTACCTTAAGCACTTTTCTGTAATAATTTCATTGTACTTCCTTTGAAAATTACGCACCTCTTAAAAACTATTAAATCCCGTGTTTTACGTGTAATAAGAAAATTTACCCCAGTAGTTCTCATTAAAAAATCCGGAATAATGGAAACAAGAAAGGGGAGGGGGGCGGTGTTATTGATCAATATTAAAATATATCCTGCTTAATCAGAAATTTATTCATGTATGGTAGTGTTCACATTTCTTTTCAAAAGAAACATGGGAGATTTATCAAAAATGGCGCTTTCTATTGAGAAAAAGTAGCAGCATTTTGTAGAGGAAAAGGACACTTTTCTGGACATCCCGCTAAATTCTTTCTTTGAAATGATAATGTTCTTTTAAAAGTGCATTTTCCTTACCTCCTTCCAGATACTTCTCCCAGTGTTGTATATTATGCATAGAAAGAATTGTAGAATAGACAACTTAGCTCAAAAAATCAGGAATAATTGAAAATTGATCAAACTTTTTTGTATCCCGTAATATCTTCTTCCGTTTCAAATTGCCCTTACGATCCCGTCCTACTGTCTCGCTTTCACAGCCCTAACCTGACACCGATTTGAAATATTTAAACTTTCTGTTCTAAACCACTGCCATTTGGGACACTTAAAAAAAATATAAATAAAATAATTAATTAAAAAAAAAATTTCAAGTGTAATCCGGTAATTGTTTGAAAAAAAAAAAAGGGGGGGGAAATAACCAAAACTTTCCGCGTATCCGTGGAAGATTTTCAGGCCTGGTTTTAATTACTTGTTAATAGTAGTTGCTTTTAACTAGTATAAAGTACAGTAAAATACCATACGCACGAAAACGGTTAACACGAAATGACACAGCGGTCCGGACTGTAAACTATGCCGTTTAATATATATATATATATATATATTTCCTTCTAACACGAAACCAAAATCGTTTAACACGAAAAAAGTTCGTTTTTGATCTTCAGTGGCATGTTTGTCAGAAGTCGCGAGATTGAATTTGCGGAAATGTCTAACTTCAGAGAATCAGTTCCTCTTCTTTCGCGGCCCCCGTTTTGTTTTTCTCCCCCAGTGGTTATCTTTGAAGTATCATCCAGGAGGTCTCTTCCCCTTTTTCTATGAAAGATACATTAAAAAAAAAAGATAACTGACTCCCCCCCCCCTCAAATAATATTTTTTTACTTACTTTTCCTCCCAATGGATGCATTCTACTTGTAGTTTAACACGAAGCCAAATAAAATAGAATAATGACATCGGAAATATCGCTTTTATTCTATTTTTTTTGTGTGAATCTTTTCGCAGGAAAAAATATTTTGGTCCCCTCAGTTTCGTGTTAAACGTTTTTCACTGTACATGTAACAGCCCACACAGCCTTTTCGATATGCACTGGATTTTCTTTGAAGTTTTTTTTTTTTTTTTTTTCACAATTTTAAAATAACACGGTGTTAAAAAAATGACAAAAACCACTATTTTTTGTCTTCTTAGGAACGCTTAACGGTAATACTATTACTATTTGAGATTTTTGGAACGGTTGCATATATTTACTACTCACCATGAGCAGAATGGTGCCCGGGAGGGTTCATACAACGAAATCTATCCACCATTATTCTTTTTTTAGGTATGCTTTTCTAACACCATTTTCTTTTACACGGTACTGCGCCGAAAGTATCTACCGTTTAAGAAGAATAATCCGGTAAACAAGGTTATTCTGACAGTATGCGTATAACGCATATGACGTCACAAAAATATCGTATTTATTTATTTATTTGCCAGGATAGGACAGCTCGCGTCACTGAATGTGTCGCTTAGAGCTACATATACTTCCTTCACGGAATTTCCTGCCCCAGTTTGGAACCTCATCAGAAGGTGGGGGACTTCTGGATATTGGCACCCCTCGGAAACTGCTAGCGACCGCCGAGAGGACTTTCGAAACCACGGATTTAACATGCACGTACATCGCATGTACACGGTGGTCTTTAGTGGTATGCCGGTATCGAACCCACAACCTTCCGGTTACGATTCTAACGCCTTAACCTGCGGGCTACCACGGCCCTAAAAATATCGTATTTATTTATTTGCCAGGAGAGGACAGCTCGCATCACTGAATGTGTCGCTTAGAGCTACATGTACGTCCTCCGATCCGCATGGGAGGGATTTGATACCCCCGACCCACAATTTGGAAACCTCACGTACCGAGAAGGTGGTGGGACCTATGCCTGGAATAATTGGCACCCCTAAAACTGCGGAAACTCGCCACTGAGCGCACCGCCCCCGACGAGGACTTTCGGACTACCCACGGGAGTTTAAACGTTGTCACGTACACCGCATGTACACGGTGGTCTTTAGTGGTACGCCGGTATCGAACCCACAACCTTCCGGTTACGAGTCCAACGCCTTAACCAAGCTTCTGTAGTCTACGAATAGAAAATGGCATTTGTGCATTTGATAATAGCTAAGGAATGTATTGGAATGCATATCTTATATCGCCAGTAATCAGCTGGCGATATGAGATTCAAATCCATTCCTTCACCGGCTGTTCATTCATAATGAACTCGGCCAGAATCGACTAGTTTAACCCTAAAGGGCTTCATACGTGGAACACCCTCTGTAATTATTCCTCTAAGTCTATAAAATACTATAGAGCAAGAGCCAGCGGCCGCCAGACCTTCGTCATAGTATAAAAGCTGAAACTTTCACTGCGCATACCCCCCAACAGAGGTAGGAACAATCGGCCACTCTAAAGTTTGGATGATCGTGGCTTTGGCAGGTAACAGGTGGCAAAGGTGTATAAAATTGCAGAAAATTTTCGTCATTTCATAAAGCTTCATTTTTTTATATGTTCTTCTTCGCAGTACTAAAAATCACTTTATCCCTTGCCAGACACTTTTCCATCGTGGCAAACCCCCGCCAGACAATCTCAAAGTCAACGAGAGTCATGGAAAACTGTTGTGTTCATAAACTCCCGAGACGAAGTACGTCAAGCTATCACAAAGTGCCAAGCACATTTAATACTGCTACTTCTGAACTTTCTTACGATGCCGCAGGGCGCTCGTAATAGAATTACGTTTTCCATGACTTTGAGGTTGTCTGGCGGTGGTTTGCCACGATGGAAAAGTGTTTGGCAAGGGTTAAAGTGATTTCTAGTACTGCGAAGAAGAACCTATAAAAAAATCAAGCTTTATGAAACGACGAAAATTTTCTGCAATTTTATACAACTTTGCCAACTGTTACCTGCCAAAGCCACGGTCATCCAAACTTTATAGTGGCCGATTGTTCCTACCTCTGTTGGGGGCAGTGGCGGATCCAGAAATTTTTTTTGGGAGGGGCTAAATTTTTAAAAGATCTTATTTCATCCAACTGTGCTATAAATCCAAATTTTTGTCTAAACCAATGTGCATGCTTTTGGGAGGGGCTAAGTTATAAAATATGATCATTCTAGCTATTTTAAGTATATAATAAAGCAGAAAAGCAGAAACCCTTTACCAATCTCTTTGGGGGGGCTGAAGCTCCCTAGCCCTTCCCCTGGATCCGCTACTGGTTGGGGGGTATGCGCAGAGAAAGTTTCAGCTTTTATACTATGACGAAGGTCTGGCGGTCGCTGGCTCTTAGACTACTAGTATAGACATCTGTCGGTTTTTAAGAGTATTTATACATAGATAGCAACCATATAATTTAGGCTGTTGCGTGTAGATGTACTTACTGTTCATATTATTGCCAAAACTGATTGAAATTTAAACAGTCATCTTTCGAATGGGGTTTTGTTTATTTTAGAAAATTAACAAAAAAGAGTTAGCAAAGAGTTTTGGCTCGGAAAATATCACTGTGTGTTGGAGTTCGTCACATCAAGAAATGATTTGAGTACTAAAATTTCAAAATAAATACCAAAAAAGTACAGCTAAGGCCCAGTATACCGCATACAAAACTGAAATAGAAAATCTGGAGTGACTCCACTCGACTTTCCAAACACTTATGATTAAGATAATTTCCAAGCATTTAAATAAATGTTAATCGATGAATAATTCAGCTTAAATTTAGTTTTTTCAATTTGAGCTCAATCGAATGTACCGTTTTAAAGCTAGTGCAATTTCAAGAATTTCCCTCCACAGGCCATAATGTAAAAGAAATCATTCTCGTAGCCCTGTAGAAAAGCTATAAGTCCTGTACACATCAAAATGAATACCGGTCTTACGATGGTGGTTTATAACACACATACCCAATTTGAACTCAATCGAATGTACCATTTAAACGCTAGCGCACTTTCAAGAATTTCCCCCCCACAGGCCATAATGTAAAGGAAATCTTTGTGGTAGCCCTGTAGAAAACCTATAAGTGCTATACACATCAAAATCAATACCGGTCTTATGATGGTGGTTTATAACACATATACCCAATTTGAGCTCAATCGAATGTATCGTTTAAACGCTAGCGCACTTTCAAGAATTTCCCCCCATAGGTCATAATGTAAAGGGAATCTTTGTCGTAGCCCTGTAGAAAAACTGTAAGTTCTATACACATCAAAATCAATACCGGTCTTACGATGGTGGTTTATAACATATATACCCAATTTGAGCTCAATCGAATGTATCGTTTAAACGCTAGCGCACAATCAAGAATTTCCCCCCATAAGCCATAATGTAAAGGGAATCTTTGTGGTAGCCCTGTAGAAAACCTATAAGTCCTATACACATCAAAATCAATACCGGTCTTACGATGGTGGTTTATAACATATATACCCAATTTGAGCTCAATCGAATGTACTGTTTAAACGCTAGCGCACTTTCAAGAATTTCCCCTTATAGGCCATAATGTAAACGAAATCTTTGTCGTATCCCTGTAGAAAAACTATATGTACTATACACACCAAAATCAATACCTGTCTTGCGACGGTGGTTTATAACATATATACCCAATTTAAGCTTAATCGAATGCCCCGTTTAAGGAGTTATCGTGTTCACACAAACATACACATACATACATCTCGTAAAAATTGCATAAATGAATTCAGAAGACCCCAGAACGTGTAAATACACGAAAATCTCGAAGTCGAATTTTTTCATGATTATAATACTTTCCTTACATGGTATGTGTTCGGAAAGTAAAACGGGATTCTCTAGTAACATATTTGGTTATTATTTTTAAAACTATTTTTTCCTAAATAATAATCACTAACATTATCACATATATTTATTTCAGACACAGAAAAAAAAAAAAAAAATAGCCTTGTAAGGTTAAATACTCAATGAATTTTTTGCTTATGGAAAAAAATAAAAGAAAAATACTTTTAATACTAGATTATTTGCTGTTTCGGTCGTCATCTTTTATTTTTATGCGTCATTCGGTCTTTACTTCTTGTCTTAACATTCAATAGTTTTTAGTTCAATGAGGTTGCAAATCTGAGTTCAATATCCCTTTTCCTCTGCGAAAAAAATAAAATGAATTAGATAAAAATTGTGTATCATAATATCTGCGGGGAAAATGTGTGTATGTATGTGCAGTTATAGTGCATATACAGGAAGGTAAAGGTAAATAGCTGAGGCCTCATACCCCCTCACCCCACCGCGCAATAAATTTGGAATCTTGGCGTCTGTGATAAAAGGTATGTCCCACCAGCACTACAGAAAAAAGGGTAGGGCGTATAAACACTTAAATAAAAGGCTTGTAAGACGGGGGCGCCCTTCCATAAGCGCCAATCGTGAATATTGCAGCAAAAAAGAACATGATTATGTCCATGCTTTTATGCACAAATACTAGTTTATGCCATATAACTCACAGAGAAAGTGCGAGTCTAAATTTTTTAAAAATTGCTAGCAAAATATATATTTTACTAGCAACGCCCCGCATTAGCTTAAAATATACATTTTAACTATTTTTAAAAGTATGTATCAATTAAGCACAAAAATTACCTATACTATCGTGCGAGATGGATGTTCTAGTTTGTGCACACAAAGGAAAACAATTTTCCTCAAAAATTGTATAATCAGGATTTTTAATTTTACTTTTTTAATTACAAATTTAATCTCTATTGTGAAAAAAATTATTTAATTAAAAGAAAAATTATTTAATCATGTCCGAACAGGACCGATTTACCTTGGGCGCATATACTCGCGGGCCACAAAAATTTACTGCAGAATATTCTTTAAATTGAAATTATTGAACATATATCAAATCACCCATGCATAAAATTTTACATTAAAATTTCGAACACCATAATCTTGTTCCTCAAAAATTCTTTAAGTTCAATGCATAAACTATTTCAATTCTCCCTTGAAAATACTAGAGAATAAAAAAAGAGGTAGGAGATCTGTGATTAAATTAAAATTTTTGTGGAATTTTCATGGCTAAAATTTGATAATCAGATATTTTTTCTGATTTTCAGGCAGAAGTCGGTTCTTTATAGTGTTTGAGAGATAATTTTAGTAGACATTTTGAAGCCACTAATAGGCTTTTGGGAGCCCCTGGGGCCCAGGGCATGTCTCCTGAATGACCTGTCGTAAATCAATCCCTGGGTCTGAAAGGGTTGAAGATAAAACAACTTTTACACTACATTTCTGTCATCCAAAACGAAACTGTTTTTCCAGTACTTAATTTTTCGGAACCAAATATCAACAATTTTTTATGTATGAGACTTTTCATAATTCACTCTTCTTTTTTTCATTAGATTTACATATGATTTATTTTGACGCAGTTTTCTATGTACCATTTTTGTTATTTTTTCTGTTTCAAGCTTCGTACTGAAAGACAGTCCAATTTGCTAAAGAAATGTTCGGAAGGAACTTTGCAGGATTTTTTTTTTTTTTTTTTTTAAATGTAAGAAAGATTTTTACATATAAATGATAAAAATATTAGAATGTAATGTATTTTTCTTGTTAGTGTAAGCAATACAGCAGTTTGATTTTGAAGACTATTCATGAAAAATCTCAAAAAATGTTCTTTAAAGCAGTTAGAAGAACCCGTAATAAAGACTCTGAGAGAGACGCAAATAGTTTGCTTATATTTATTTTTAGTAACTTTTTACAGCTTACAATTTTTCAAAATTATATAACCGAAATTGCAAATTTAAGTTTCCAGCATAAGATACCGTTTTAAACGTGCAGGTAAAGGCAACGACGAAATCTGCTCAGGAGATCGAACCCGCCTTCTGACAGCGTACCGACTCAAGTGCTTCAGAGTCCTCGGTTTGTACTCGGTTGGAAAGTCGTCCTCGAAAAGCTCTGCTACCGTTTCCGACCAAAATGTGTGCTCGTCCTCCATATTTTCACCGTAACGATGGTATCTTCGTACCGCTCCAAAATCGACACCTTGCCGCATGTCTTCTATGGGCAAATATGGGGTCGGAACAGCCCTCCAAAGTAACTTGAAACACTGAACAACATTTTGACGACGATCACGAAAAGTTCCAAAGTTTTCAATAGACTTCAAGGCCGCATAACAAGTTATGTAAGTGAATGCTGCGTAGAATTCGACGGAATAGAATGATTCACTGTGCAATCCATCCTTCTTCCTGGGCCTGCAAAAGAGTTTTCCGTAATGTGAGTACAAAAATATGGAATTTAAAAAAAGAAAAAGCTAGAAAGTAATGCCATTTCAAAAAGAAATAAATAAATATTTTAGTAATCGCAGTTTAAGGAGTGTTAGAACAAAAACAATTTAAATATAGTACCTATATGTATATTAACTGAATAGTATTTTTAAATACAGCAAAAAGACAACATATAAAAAATGACTTGGTTGGCGAAGTCGAAGGACTTGGCATCGAATTTCCTCTGATCGAAGCCCATTGTGTTTATACGGTGAATGTGCATGTTTAATCGGTGGTCCCGCATGTCCTCTCTCACTCGGTTGTTCGGAGAGAGTTACGAATGCTGAAATGACCTCTCCCCCCCGTTCCCGTGATGCTCTAAACTGTGGGGAACAGCGAACCTCCCTGCTCTGAAAGAGCCCCCAAGGTTGACTTTCAAAGCCTTCAGTTTCCGTTTTATGTTTTAGCAAGCCACTGACGAACGGGGGTTTCTTTAATTACGAAAATATAATTTTCGTACAAAGTAAAAGAAATATGTTAGGGTGAAGTCCTAATAAGGAACGGCCCCTATATCCTCTGTGTTACAATGCTCTGCACCTGTTCATTTACAAACTATTTTTTATAAAGACTTGAAATTTGGTGAATATGTACAAAAAGGATCATTTAATAAAATGACATAAACTAAAAACACGAAGGTAGCACCTGATACATTTGTTCTGATACCTGATGTTTATTTTCATACCTATTCATCAAATTTCAAGGTTTTATACAAAGCAGTGTCTAAATGAACTGGTCTATGCCTGACTAGGACTTCACCTTAAGTCATGTTTTTTAGAACAGGGGGTAGCATCACCTTTTAATTAGTTACTTCAACAACCCTATCTTTAGTTCAGTAATTTTTTGTAGTTTTTTATAGGTATGAATGCAATTTTTTTTTTTGTGTGTGAAATCTAATGTAGATATATACATACATTTTAATTATTGTTACAGTCAGAAATTTCAAAATCTCTAAGACATATTTGGTTTTATGAACACCAGAAGTTTGGTAAATATCAGCTAATATTCTTAAAAAGAAGCTTTAATGGACTGTATGTTCGATTCTGCTAGTCTGAGTTTTATCATGTTCCAACGTCTAATATCGGGGATAAATATTAATTTACTCCCCAATTGAAAGATCAATCCTAGAACAATGAAATTTCGTATGTGGAGTAATGGAGGTTGAAGAAAACGACTAAAAATATCTAAGTCAGATCAAAAATAAATTAATATGTAATGTAACCCTCAAAAACTTAAAGTTAACATATAAATATAGAATATATTAATCTATAAATATAGATGTAAACAGTTTATTTTTGTCACAATAGAACTCAAGATTTCGCTCATTTTCGGATTTTATTAATTATTTCGTACTGCATCTTACTGTATAAGATAGTGATTAAAAAAAAAAAGTTCAAAATAGAACTTTAATACATTAAGGTTTACCGGCAGGCAGTCACAGGTTTAAGAGCATAACGTTAACAAAACAGGCAAGTTTTTGACAATTGATTTTTTTATCCGGTTTTAGCCATGGTTTGAAGCGCCGTGTCAAAACCTTTTTTAACATAGTTTGACAATAAGTATCAAAGTTAGGTTTTGAAAATAAGTGTTAAAAACCTAAAATAGTGTGAAACTACTAGTTTTTTGCGACAAAATTGCATTTACAGTTGTTATATTTTTTAATTTAAGCACTTGAGTAAACGTTTGGATAATTTAGTCAGTAGAAACTACATATTTTGTTCAAAATCTCCAAGCATCAATGTGATTCAACAAGCTGCTTATTATAATTCAAAGTAAAAACAAGCTAATACTGTAAGTATGCTATACATATAAATATATATATGAATAAAGACACTATTTAAAAAACTAATGTCATAAATATTAACTGTACTTGTTCTGAATTTATTAACGAGGTAAAATTAAAAGTATTAGCAAATTTTAAGTTTATTGATAACAACCAATCATTATATTTTGATTGTAAATAAAATAAATTTATTTCCAACTTATTCAGTAATTGAATACTGACTTAGCTTAACCAAAGCTCTCCTTAAAAAAATCATAAGTCATGCCATAAAGGAATTCAAATCATTACTTAATTTATAAACTTCAAAAATGCATTTACCATTTCCAATATTCAATCTTACAGGACAAATAACTTGAACTGGTGGTATGTAATTACATTAATTATAAAATAAAATAAAGTTTAATTAATTTAGTTTTGTAGTTTCAAATTGAAAATAAAATGTTACCAATAGCTCTTAAAAATAACATGCATTTTGACACTTTTCGGCATGTCTTGTCAATAATCAGTTTTTAACGTCAAAAGCACAACCCTCGATGTTGTTCTATTTAAGACAAAATAAAGTCAGTACTATGAATTATTGAGTTTCATTATAAAACAGTATGCTCTCCATCCAATTGTATGGACATAGCATTTATTACTCTTTTGCAAGGGAAAAAAGAATGACTCTTATCAATTCCACTCTAATGTCAATACAATATAACCTTGATATTGCGAAGTCGAAAGAGTTCGCGATATCGAGTTTCCGATTTAACGAGGTGAAATAAAAGGGGGTCAGTTTGTAAGGGAAAACAGATATAAGGGCTATAATGAAAGATAAAACAAACGAACTGTTCGTTTGTTTTATCGTTCTGTTCTGGCAAGCCTACACGAGGGGTATCTGCCTACTGGGGAGGTGTCTCGATCGGAGGACTTAAGGGATTCTAACGCTTATTCGCAATGCAACTCGAGAAAACTGACCAAAGCTCCAGGCTGTTAGATCGGCAGCCTCGGTAGGCCCCAACCCGGGACTTTCACACTTCAGCCGTCTACCATGTTCAGTGCCTCATCCACTAGGCCATGGTGGGGCTTCCTATCCGGCTCTTTTCCATCTTTGAAAAGATGATACGGCAACAATATCCCTTTCTGAGAGAATTATTACATACTCAAACGGAACTCTGAATTCCGATTGGAGACCAGCGAGGCATTCAGGGACTGGTTAAGAAACATCGGTGGTAAAAAAAAAGTTTTTTTTTTTTTTGGGCAACAGTTTGAGCAAAAACGTTACTATTCGTTTTACAGCCAAATGTATAAAAATACGACAGTCAGAAAATACGACTGTTCTAATTGGTGCTCACGACATGATTCATTCTCTTTTTCAAGTCAAACATTGGCGCAACAGCCCCTCAGCAGGGCGAAGGCCTGCGCTGTCGAACCGCACCTTCGCGACCATGCGCTTTGGGGTGCGGATGCATATGCCTTGGCCAGGTGATCACTCTGACGCGAAGCCCCCAGTGTTTGATCCCGAGCAAGTTTGGTTCTCATTTTATCGACCCACTATTTTCTTTTTCACTTACCAAACTTTATGATCCATCCATGTATTACTGAACCACGTGAAGTACCTTTGAATTATTTCAGACATTATCCACACCAGATTTGAATATTCTGGCATAAATTCTAACTCGAGACCCAGCTTCATGATTTCCATATTGCCTTCACAGAGGGCACGAGGCAATATGTCTAACACGAATATGTTTTGACATTCTCCAGAGCAGATATCCAGGTTCGCTCTTTGGACATGGCACACAAGGAGTATTTTCTCGTACAACATCACAGCTTCATGGGAGTCCTGCGATATGATCACGATGGATTCCGCTATGATACGGGAATCATCACAGCAAGCGATCAGAACTTGAAGAAGCACCTTGCATCTTTCGAAGTGCATATTTGCCCATCCACGGCTCGAATACAAACCCACGCACCTTTCCAAGAGATTCTTGTACTTAGCACTATCCCACCGTTTCAAGAGGGACAGTGAAGTAGCTACACATACTTCAAAATCCATCACGGAACAAAACCTTTCTCTAATCAAATTAATATCTTCGAGAAGTTTGAGCCGGTGATCTCCAAAATAATCTCTGAGGAGTTGGTCTTCAATGAGTGGATTTTGGTTGGGGTTTGCTGTAATGTAGCCTAGCGACCAGTTGTCTGCTGGTGTTAGCGGATCGCAATATACGAATTCCTCTAAGTTCAAGTAGTTTACTGTTGGGAAATTTGTCAGAACTGAATAAATCTCATTGTTTTGAATCAAATAAAGCTTTCCTCGACTCATTGTCGAAAATCTGCGAGTTAGGATCAAAGATCTTCGATAGGCGGGTCTCGTATCTGAAAAGATTAAAAAAAAAAAAAAATTAAAATCAAGAAATATAAATTAAGAGAATCACATTGATTATATAACCTTTTAAAATATAATATTTCCTTGTTTTGTCGCTCTATATATAATTCATTCTAAAACATTTCAAAATTTTAGACATATACAGACAATATTGTATAGTTACCATATTTCTAAGAAACATTGTATTTAGTTCTTTTGTAATAATACGCACTTAATAACTTTCAAACAAATAAACCCTTTGTAACACTGTTAATTGAAATCAGTTTTTATATCATATGTTTTGCCTGGCTGTTTACGATTATATAACGCATGCAGAAGTGATTATTTGGAAAAATTTAGAAGTGCAATGAGGAGAAGAAAACGATTTTGATCGGAAAAAAAAAAAAAAAAGACATTAAACCCAACGGACATTTTTTTTTCACTATTAGAATAGTAATATAGAAATACCCCGTAAATTTTAATTCCTAAATTAATAGATTGAGCATTTCGGCAGTCATAATGGTTTTTTAACATAATGATATCGACGTTATAAACTTACAATGGCCAGTGGCGGCCCGTGGTCAAAAATGTTAGTGCAGCCGGAAGCATATGAGCCCCCCCCCCCTTTCCTCCGGAGAGGATTGGAAAATCTTTGTTACTGAATTCGAAAGCTGGCGGATTAAGCCCTCACCGAGGGAAAAAAAAAAAAAAAAAGAAATTACCTAAAAAATGTCAGAGATCCTATTTCACTTCCATAAAATGGATATAAATTTCAACCAGCCGCTCTTATCCTCAAAATTGCATTAATCCGTGTCTGATTCGAAGTTTCCTTAGAATTTTCTTTTGTAACGATAACTTCAGAAGAAAAAAAAAAAAAAGAAAACTTACTTATTTTTTATACGTTAAATCAATCCTCCTTTCTTTTAAACATGCGAATCGGTCAGTGATGTCCCCATAAAAAGGCGTTGTTTTAATTCAGATATACATAATTTTAAAAGCTCTTTAAAATTTCCCATGTTTAAAGAATTTTCTCGCTCGCCATGTCTAAATGCCAGTTCTTGCTCACTTAAAAACAATATTGCTTTGATGGGTAATTGTCCATTCATGAGCGTCTATTCAGGCTTACCTTCTTGATAAATTCAGCAATATAAAGTCCAGAGTTTTCCAAACATATATTCTCCTTACTTCTCGTCCGAGCGAATCAGTTAGTCGAGTTTTCAAGTTCAGCCGCCGTTAGAAAATCTTCCATCGGCTGTATCAGCTGCATACTCCCTATGCCGGAGAGGCTGCTGACGTAGTCGTTGTCATGGCAACGATGCTGCCAATTTTCTTTTCAGCGCTCTGGGCTGAACCAAAGATTTTCCCAATTGAATTGCGGGAAGATTAAAGTGCTTTTTTTCTGAATGAGCGATCCGGCCACAATACCTTTTTTTTTGTTTGGTTTTTTTAGGAGATTTTTTTAATTTACCGTAGGAATTCCACAATTCTAATCTGAATTTAGGAAAATTAGTAGAATAAATTATTTTAAAGTATGTGCTGATAATTTCAAGTGCAGCCCGGCTGTACTTGCTGTATTCCACGAGCCGCCACTGACAATGGCTTTAATCAGAAGCTGACACATTCGTTATTTTATAGAAAAGAATCGCCATAAGTGGCAAATCGGCCGTTGCTTTAAGCACAGGCGACAGTTTTGTTTTTACATTTCAAATAATGAAGGATTGCTGTAGCTTTAAATTAAGGAAGTATTTGATATGGGCGATCCGGCCCATATCCAATATTTGTTCATCCTTTAATGGTTCGAATCATACAAGTAAAAAACACAGAGTGTTCAAATTTCTATCTGAAATCAACAGAAGAAAAAAAGTTTACATTGTATTGAAGTAGGAATCTGAAGAAAGTGTTCACCTTTGCTAAATGTTGTTCTTTCGTAAAAGTTCTCGATCAGGCGAATCGAGCTAAATAAGCACAAGCTGACTTCTAGCTTTAATAGCTGAAATATGATAACGATTGCTCCAAAATGGTGACCATTTGGCTTCCTGTATATTGTAATGTTTATTGCTTTAATATTTGAGATTTAGTGATATCTGACATGTAAAACAGGAAAAAAAAAAACCAAGATACTTTTGAAACCTTAAGATGAGGATCAAATTATGGCAGTTTCATTGAACAGCCAAAATATGATTAGCAATGCATGCTGCATTTATCTTGAAGTGTTTTAGAATTTTTAATCTTTGAAAATACATTAACGCAGCGGTTCTCAACCTTTTAACGTCGCGCCACCCAACAAAGTCTAACTTACGGTGGCGCGCCCCCCCCCTCACATTTTTCAGCATACATTCAGTTTTTTAATCTTTAACAATAAACATTTAGTCGAATTTTCTACAAAATAATGTTATCAGTAAAGTTTGAATGAAAATTTTAAGTGAAAATGGATATATTTTTGAGTAAAAATGAGAATAAATAAGATGATTTCTTAAAAACATGCATCACTACTTGCTCTTTGGTTTTTCTCGCGCCCCCTCCCCCCTGCAAAAGCTCTGTGCCCGCCTTGGGGGGCGCGCCCCACAGGTTGAGAAACGCTGCATTAACGTATTTCTCCGATTAGTTAGAAATTTTGTGTGTTTATAGATAACCAAAGAAAATAAAGAAAACAAAATCTTCTATACCTTTAAAAACAAAATATTTTCATTTTTTCGATTTTCCACCAATTTTAACTTTAAAAATGTCTCCGATAGCGTTACCAATGTGTTTGAATTTTCTCTCTCATATGAAAAAAGAAAGAAAGAAAAACAGAATCATTGTAAACGTTTAATTTTGTTCTTTTAATTGTTTTCTTTTTTCGTCCTAAAGTGACCCTCATTGCGTGCAAATAACGGAAGCATCAGGAAGTAAATAAATAAATAAAAACATTTAAAAAATACATTATTTAAAAAAACTTCCTCCGGATTTTTTCGAATTTCTAAACTCTGTAAGAAAGCATTTCTCATACTGTTCCATAAGATTGGCTGAAATTTCAAAAACACATGCAGAAAACCTCTAACAAACCGCAACAAGTTACAAAAACACCATATAAAAAGCAATAACATTTTTTAGTAATTAATGAATTATCACAATTTTCAACTTTGAAGGCATCTTTGACGCCGGCAGGAGAACATTTCAGTATATTTTTATCACTTTAGTCAGATATTATGTTAATAAAATGAAAAGAAGGCAAGATATCTACATACGTAATTCGTATTCATTCAAAAGTTCTTCCCGATTGCGAAAGCGATGCTTGATGCGATCCAGAATCAGGTTTGCGTGTACTTGATGTGCTAGACCTACAAGGAAACAAGGAAGAAAATTCTCGATAAGAAACATTTAATTATTCGTAAATTAAAATTTCAAAATGTGTTTTTAATACATCCATAAATACACTGGGTTCAGGTAAGGATAATTATGACCAATTGAATTAAAAAAAAAATCTGTTAAAGATAAAGTTTACCAAAAAATTAGGCCTAAAGCTTATAATATATTTTCACGATAGGCATCTTTCATCATTCATATTAAGCATACTTAAGGTAGTAACAATTGAAAAATAAACACTATGTCAAAATTTACGATACACGAATTTGACGGTTTTGTGCTCAAAGTCATTTGCAGCAACAGAAAAATACTTTAGGTAAGTTATTTCATATTAAAAATATTTCAGTAATGTATTCAAGAGATTCCGACATGTTTTTTTTTATATAACATATTTAATTATATTTAAATTCATGGCCATAATTATACTGCACTATTTTCTAAAAAGTGGTGTATTTATGACCATATGTAAAAGCAGCAGAAAAACGGCATTCTGACTTGGAAAAGCTTATCCATATAGATATACCACTTAAAAAACATTAAGAAAAGATAATTTCAAATATTTTATTTATTTGTGATACTTAAATAAATTATAAAAAGGAAATCTTGCAATTGATTATTTAAAAGAATTACAAATGCTTAAAACTGACTCTCATGGCCTGGCCTTTAAACAGAGCCAGAAGCAAATGCTAAGGCATTAAAAGTCTGTCCCCAGTCCCAGTCTGTGTATGGACTTCTACTGGAGATGATGAAGATCGAAATTTTTTCGATCGAAACTTGTGTAAACTTTGGTAAGTACCTTTTATGTGTGTTATTTTTCAAAGTTCTAATTATTTTTATACCAGATAAAAGTTTGTAATAAAAATAAATTCGACTCATACACGAAAAACAAATAATTACTTTCCCATAATGATGTAAAAGACATTTTCCCGTCATATCACAGCCTATTCCTAGAGAACAGTCGCCATATAAAAACGTTATTTTTATTAATTTATTCAAATTCTTTGGGATCATAAGTCACTCGGAAAATATTGCAGTTCAACTGCAGTCACGGAGTTTAAACTGCTGTATTGTAAAATTTGTGCCATTGAAGGTAAATAAATAAAAAAATAAAAATAAATGTCCTCACAGAGACGACATACCAGGAAAAGTTCATGTTTGTAAACAGTCTTAAACATTTATTTTGACTTTATTTTTTTGTTATTTTTCATTTTATTCTGTTCTTTCAAGGTCAACATTACTTAAAACAATTTCTTTCAGTTTTTGCAACATTTCTTACAATCAATATTTTTCCTTTTATAAAAAGAGTGACTTTCAACAGATCTCGGCAACAAGCGGCCACATTGTTTAGTAAATAGAATTCATAATATTATTACTCAATTTGAATTATTATTACGCATTTCTAATCACCAAAAAAAAAAAAAAAAAAAAACACAAGAACAGTAGCCTCGATTGCTCCAACAAAAGTTGTACGCGTAAACATCAATAAAAATCAACTGGTCATAATTACCCCCTTAAATTTTAAGCAAATAATCTTCTTACAAAATTCTTCCTTGGTGTTAACCCGCTTACGGTTATTATTCCCAACTTTTTAGTTTGGCGAAAAATAAAATGGCTGATATGCCATTGAGAAAGTGAGTTCTAGTGGTCTGCACAGTTTTAGGCTTGGTGCAATATACCTACTGAGAGCTTAAGGGTGTATGTTGAAGAAAAAAAACTCTGCTTTTAGTCTTGGTACACAAATTGAATAAACTAATAGCACCGTGGTCTCCAAAAAAATCCAGATGGTTCTTCATAAGTTGCTTTACACACTGCAATAAGCGAAAAAGCTGTGGGTTTTGTGAAATTTTCAGAAAAAATTCTTAAACATAGATTTGAGCTGCAAGATTTTTCAAAGAGTGTATTTTGAGAAAATTTCCATTTTTACAAGCTGTACTAAATATTGAAATAAATGATAAATCTGTATCAGTTTCAAAACTTTTAGAAAAAAAAAGCTTAAAGAGACATTTTCAAAATGTTGAAGTGCCTGGCATAATTAGTTTATTTGTATTTATGTACCAAAATCGCATGATTTTTCGTATAACTCCGTTACGGAAATAGCATTTTTGAAAACAAGTGTATAGGTTTTAGTAGAATACAGCGTTAAATTTTAATTATCTGAGCAAAAATAATGCAGTTAAGGGATTTCAAGCGATCTATCTTTAGAATTCTCGCCAAATTGAGTAATTGATTTAAGTTGGGGGAATTCCATCAAATTTCAGAGAATTGAAATCATCGCATTTAGTACATCAGAGTTAATGATGAATAAAACACGTTATAATTTATAATTTTAAAAAATGCTGCTACTTTTCAAATAAATTCCTGCTTTACTTTTCGGTGATCGAACCATGTAAGTGACAGATATTTCTCATTTTGATTGCTGTTAAGTCTATGCTTTGAATGATTCCCTGAAAAAAATCTTGCAAAATGGTGTATGTTGGCACTTTGGCAAGCCTTAGAATTGAAATTTGATATTATTTGAGACTGGTATATATAACACTGGTTGCAAGTCCCCACTTGCTAGCGGGGGTACCCCGCTAATATCATATTCATGTACATTTTCATCTCACATTTGAACATTCTTAAAGAATAACAATCTATCTTATGACAAATTTAGGTATGTTAATTATTTATGACTTTCTTTTACAGATGTTGATATAAATTTATTTCCATTAATCAGCTTATAAAAATCATAACTGATTTTCATACTATGAAAAAAGATTTCTCCATAACTTGCTTTGATTTTTTAGTAAAATTGGTATTTATAATTAACTGTATTGTAAGGATAAACATTTAATCTTTAGTTGATTTTTATTGTGTTCTGTAAGATTTTTGATAATGGAATGTTGGTAGGTATGTGTAGGAGGAAGAAAGAACATAATTTTGATTGTTGTAATGCTTTAGTCACTTAATAATTTGTTTTTTCTTGTGATTAACTGGAAATTCTTGAAAAATCATCTTAAGGAATTATTTTCTTTTAAGAAACAAATATAATCCCAGAAATTGTTATAAATACCAAAATAACAGCCCCAAGTGTAAAAAAGTGAATGTTTATGATATCATTGCTTGATTTGCTCTTCTGCAATACCTTTAAATTTTTTGTGGCCTACTGTCTGCAAGTGATTTTTATACCTGCGTTTTAACATGCATAGGGGGAAGTGTCCTGTGATTTGATGGCTCAGTCAGATAAAGCTTCTTTCCAATAATGCAGCGTCAACTGTAATTGATGCAGGACGTCTCCACACTGGTGCATTTGGTAGGCCGAATACTGAACAGATATTTGGCCGAATTCTACTATATATTCAGCTGAATAATTTCAGAACGAAGAGAAAAAGGTATTTTTAGCAGATTTTTAAATCCATTTACAAATAATATTGCTTAGTTATACTTCAATATCTTAATTTCATATTATAAAATATCCTAAGTCACTAAATTTTAAGCGGAGTGAAAAATAATCTAATATGTTTAAAAATGGAGGATTTTTTCTGATCCTCAATTAGAAACATTATTTTGAGAAACTGCTATGTTTTGTAAAACTCAAAGCATAATGCGATTAAGCATAGTTACCAGATTAATTACATTTATCATAGCATATTTATTAAATTATTAATATTGCAAAATATAAGTATGCTGCTATTACTGTTTAACTTTGTAAAAGGTATTTTTTCATGACCAAGATTTTTTAGTTTTACATATAATATACTGTTGTGTGTTTTACCTATGAATAATATAAAATGAATTTTAATTAATCTTTATTTAGTATTTCATTGCAAATTTGAAAAGTTATATTTTATTTACAATTAAAATGACAATTAAGGAAAGTATTGATTATGTGTGCATTTTATGCTGAAAGCTTTATATTAGCTTATATGTAGAATGATCCAAAACTTCAGTGACTGTGGGTATTCCCGATGACGAAAGCAAGTACCTAAAGTTAAATTGCTTGGAATTAGGGATCGACCGATAGTATCGGCGCCGATACCTCCTATTTTTTCAGGTATCGGTATCGGTTCTTTCGATTCTAAAAGTATCGGGAAAGTATCGGTTTCTGTTGCTTTCATCCATTTTCACCTTCAACCGATACTTCGCTTTTCAGAAGAAAACCACACCACGCAGGTGCAACACGATTCTAGAATCTTTATTTTGGTAATGAGATGAGAGGCGTCGTTTCATTGGCACATTTGTTTGCGCGAGTGTTTTCGAAGTGGCTTTTTTTTTTTTTTTTTTTTTTTTTTTTTTTTTTTTTTTTTTTTTTTTAATTCTAACCATCGCTAAATGGATGTCGTATCACCAAGTGTGGTCGAAGAATCTTCAGATGACAGTTTAACAGGACAATTGTCTATTCTTCTAAATTATTTTGATTTGGTGCCCAACATTAAATACGCTATCTGCAAGGATTGCAAAAACAAATGTCGAGAGGTAGGCTGTAATTTTACTTCAGTTTTATAAACGTTTATTTTCTCACTGTGTGGACTCGAAGAAGAGTTCATTTATATAAATATATATATATATATATACACACAATTGAATCTCTCTATAACAAACTCGCTCGGTTATAGATAAAAAATTCGCTATAAAGAAAATTTCGTTGTACAGAGATTAGAGATTTTTGCAGTTATTTCAGCAAATATTACAAACTTTTTAGTTTATTCGATGTTTAAAAGTATTAAATTATGACTTTCAATTAAAAATAAATTGATATTTACTATAAATTTGTTAAACTTACTGTTTCTTACTTTTCATTGTATAAATGAAATGTTCAAAAGTAAAGACAATCCACGAATTTAGAGAATGAAATATGTAATGCAGTGGTTCTCAACCTTTTAAGGTTCCCCCCTCCCAAACAAAGGCTAACTTAGGGTGGCGCATTCCCGTCCTCACATTTTTCAGCATACATTCAGTGTTTTAATCTGTAACAATGATCATTTAGTCGAATTTTCTAAAAATAATTTTATTGGTAAAGTTTAAATGAACATTTTAAGCGAAAATGGATATATTTTTAGTAAAAATGAGAATAAATAAGATGATTTTTCAAAAGCATGCACCACAACTTGCTCCTTGGTTCTTCTCGCCCCCCCCCCCTGCAAACGCTCTACGTCCCCCTTGGGGGTCGCGCTCCACAGGTTGAGAAACGCTGATGTAATGCGCTTACGTTTATTTTACTTCAAAATTCCGTTATTTTACATTGTTTTGCATTTTGTGATTTTAAATTTTCATAAAAATATTCACATGTTAAAAGTGCGCAGAAAATAGAGTGAGGCTCATTTTCTTCCATTTGGAAACCTCTTTTTGAAAGGTTGAAGCATTCAGGTTTTGAAAGATTGAAGCATTTCGGAATGATGTGGTTTTGATCGTAAAGCGCAGTGCCTTATTATTATATGGCAAATTGGGACTTTGCCCAGGGCCCCCGACTTGAAAGGGCCACCAATTTTAAGTGTTTTTTTTCTGAAATATTCTTTTTTATATCAAAATTTTATGAAAAATATAGTAAATTTCATAAATGGCGGCCCCTTAATCCATCAATGTCCGGTGCCCCTGTTGGTCATAATCGGGCGCTTATGAAATGTCTTCATTATCGGAGTCAGTTTCACTTTCCTGGCCTACATTTTTATCATCTGTTACTCTTCCACTAAGTGGTCTGTCCAAAAATTAAAATTTCTTCAAAACTAAGAAAAAAAAAATCAAAGGTAAATCAGAAACATTCGCTTTGGGAAGATAAGCTCTTCGTTATATGGAGAATGTTTATAGTGTTATTTAAGCCTTAAAGTTACGTTTCCATGAAAAATTTCGTTATAGGGAGAAATTCGTATGTAGGCTTTTGATATCGTTGGAGAAAGTCTAGCTCTTGATATAGATTTCACATTTAAGAGACATGCTTTAAATTTTTATTTAAAAAAATTGGCGCAAGGACATCTGATTCGGCTTGGGTATGATATAGATATCAAAATTGATGGGGCAGACGGTCCTTGACAACGTTTGATATTTCAGGGGATGACGATCTTTAAAGTGTTAAAGCAGGTATGAGCAACCTTTGAAAAGTTGCGGGGCAAACTTTAGGATATTAGCGAAGTCGCGGGCCAAACTTCCGGATTTTAGCGAAGTGGCGGGCCGTATAATTGGGATTTATATGGGATAAAAAGTTTGGGAACCACTGCTCTAGATTAAGATTTTCTCAGTTTTAGTACGAAATGGCCCCCCTTTCGACGATGGCACCCAGACCTTGCTTACCGTGCCACGCCGCCCCTGCTCAGAACTTAGAATCAATCACAGAAAAACATGTTAATAATGATCATAAAAACAAAAACACTGAAGAGCAATTTAATTGAATATGGATACTTCAAGTAGCAACTTTTTTTAAGACTTGAAAATTGAATTTAGTTTATCCTTTTTGGATTTTTCTTTAACCTTCATTTAATCTCTCATTTTTAAGCATCTTTTATTTAGACCCTCCAAGGCGTAGCTTGAAAACGAGCAAAAATATTTTCTTCATATTGTAGCTGTTTCAATGCAATGATACTAAAATTATAAACGAAAACTATATGTAAAAACAATTTTTTTCTTCTTTGTGTAGCAAAGAAGTTAACTTTTTGGCAGTGACTTGAAAACTGGCGACTCCCGTAAACTTTAATTATGTTAGTCCAGAAGTTAAATGATTCATTTTTAAAACATTACACACTATCAAAAATACGAATTATCAAACATTTAACGATTTTATTATCTATCATATTAATGAGAAATTTGTGTATCATTCTGTTTTGAGAAGTGTAATAATTATCAATATCTAATAATTATTTATATTGTTAATTTAAAAAGTTGAAGCTGTATTAGTATAATTAGTAATACTAATTATTATTTAGTTTATTTCAAATTTTGGGGTAAAAAGCATATTTCTTGTGAATAATAGTATTTGGTTTATAGATAAAGAAAATACAGGAATAATCGGTGTGCACCTGTTCTTCATACGGAAAAGATCAAATACATGGACCAGACGGATTAATTGTGACTTAACCCTATCCGGAGAATCAAAATATTCGGATTTTCAAAAAGAACTTAAAAACGATCATATGAGTTCATACTAAAAAGAAATGTTGCTAAAATATTTAATAATTCACTTAGTGGTTAAATAATTGGAGCAGATATATAAAACCATTAATAATGTGAACTTATTATGCATTTTAAGGGAAGAATTTACATACGTATTCAATGAACAATATGTAAATACATAATACTGTACAGTTTATACATTATCACAATTTAATGCAGTTTAAGTAATCTAAAAAATATTTTCATGTGTGAAATAATTATAATTAAAGAAAATCTAAATAAAACTTGTAAGCTTTGAAGCTGAATAAATTTCATGTGTTTACTTTTGTAAGCACAAAATCGATGCATGAACCAAAAACAAAGACACATATAGTAAGAGCAAGCAGGAAGCTGTTATGGGTCTAATATGGAAACCTTTTATCTGACTCATAACAACAAACAGGCGACCAAATAGAGGTAGAGAAAAATTGATTTGAATATTTGCACCAGTTGACACTGGAAATGGAATCTTATTAATATATCTCTTTAACTCCCCCCCCCCCGTGTTTGTGTTCTGTCAGGCCTAAATGAGGGGCATCTACCTATAGAGGGGCGGCTTGGGCGGAGGATTTTTTAAGGGAGTCTAACGCATATTCGTGTAACATACGGAGAAAATCTCCCAAAACTCGACAGCCAGACGATTAGATCGATAGCCACGCGAGGAGAAAGAATTCCGAACCTACACACTAAGACGCTTCACAGTGCTTAGCTTTTTATAAATTCGGCCATTCGTCGGCATGATTGAATAGAATAGAAAGACTAGAAGCACTGTAAATTCACACTTCAATTCCACTGCTTTTTCTTTTTAATGCTTTCTACTGGGCTCAAATTTCATCATGCTGTTATTCATTTTAACGAGAACTACACTCTCCTTACAAAAACTGACCAGAATAGGTTTAGATGACATTGAATTATGTAAAGTATCGGTATCGGCCGATACCATAACTTAAAAGTATCGGTATCGGCTATTTCTGAAAATGAATTTATAGGTAAAGTATCGGTATCGGCGAAAATGTGGTATCAGTCGATCCCTACTTGGAATGGATTCTCCCAACCCTACCTGTCCAAGTTGATTTATCCCATGTCGTGTGGACGAACAGTGCTCACAGCTGCTACCTTCCAAAGTCAGTTGTCTTAGCTTGGTGACATAAAAATGGCTTTTCTTGAACAGTGCTGTATCATTAAATTCTGTCAGCAGTTAGGTAAAACACCAATAGAGACTTTGGAAATGCTAAGAAATGTGTATGATGAATCTACCATGACGAGATCCAAGGTTATGAATGGCATCCGCATTTTAAAGAGGGCCGAGAATCCTTGGACAATGTTGGCCGACATTCGACTTCATAGAACACAGAAAATGTTTTATTGGTGTCTGAATGTGTTTGAAAAGATCGTCGCCAAACAGTGCTGTTTTTCCATTTTGTTCTGTTCATAACGATTTTGACCAGAATAAGCGGAGACTAACTTGCTTAATACTAAACAAGGGGGGAGGGGGGCGTAACTTTTTCAATCCTGTAATCCATCCTATCCTTTAAAAGCATTCATTAACAAAATCAGGGTACTTTTAAAAGTGAAATTTCGTCTTGACTTTAGACGATTTCATTTTCCATCCTCAACGAAATATGACAGGTTAAAAGCTACAGCTCTTAACCTGTCATATTTCGTTGACAGGTTAAGTCAACTGACAGTGTGACTTAACCTGAGTAAGTGACAAGTTTTTCCAACTGAATGGAATGTACATTATTTCCATAAATGTGATTAATTGTGCTTATTTTAGTTAACTAGTTCTAGACTTATAAATGCGATCCATTATGTTTGATTTACTTAATAAACATTCAGTACTAACAATTCCATTTTCTAGTTTTGTATTTCTCTATTTGTTTTATTGTTATCAGACATCAGAACTTTGGATACAGTGAACGAACCCCCAGAACAAGCCAGATAACAGCTCTTCGCCATAAATCTCCAAAATCTCGCCCTCCCTTCTGGGGTGACTTCAAATCAAATCAAATTGTGTCATAGAGTATAAAAATGAAATCTTTTTTTTTTTATTTAGGAGTTTGCTGAGCAGGACAGTTCCAATGTCTGTGTGTTACCCATAAGTTTTCACACGTTACAAGTTTTATAAAATTAATAATTAAATATAAAATGTTGCAGATAATTATATTTATTGTGTATATGTTCGTTTTATAAAAGGATGTAAAGCAAGATAATATTGATACTTGATTTTTCAATGCTGAGTTATGAAAAAGGAGTTAAAAAAAGCAGTGACAGATGTCACACACATAACGGTGGAATCGTCCAGCAAAATTTATCAAATATATTTAAAAATGTATCTGATTTTACTTTTTCTTTTTTTCAGAAATGTATCAATTTACTTGCAGAGAGAAGTCCTGTGTATCTGTATTGCCATATTATTGTTTGGAAAAGATAATTTGTAATGTATATACTACTTTTCTAAAATAAAATACTTTATGGCATATATAATTTGTTGAAAACTTTTACTAAGAAAAAATTTATTTATTTATTATTATTTTTTTTAACTTTTCGAGCATGTACCATGTTAGGAAAGTATTGTAATCATGAAAAAATTTGACTTGAGATCTTGATGTATTTACACGTTTTGAGCTCTTCTGAACTCACTTATACTATTTTTAAAAGATGTATCTGTGCATGTGTGTGTATGAGTGAACACGATAGCTCCTAAATGGTGCATTCGATTGAGTTCAAATTTGGTATGCATATTATAGACCATTGCCACATGAACGTTCCTGATTTTGGTGTGTATAGGACTTATAAATTTTTTACAGGGCTACAAAAAAATTTACGTTATGGCCTATAGATAGAAATTCTTCAAAGTGTGCTAGTGACTGAATGATGCATTCAATTGAGTGCTAATTGGTTATGTATGTTATAGGTAACGATCACATGACCTACATAGATTTTGGTGTGCATAGAGCTGATAATTTGTTCATGGGCAGTGATCCATCTAGGATTTTTTTCAGATGAGTAAAAATACTCCTTAACCTTTTTAGAAGAAGTATTTTCTTTTCCAAACAAGTAATTAAAACAACAAACAATTATGCTAAATTTTCAAATACATAATTAAATTGCATTTGACACATAAATAATAGCTGATTATACATCTAGGTACATAAATGTCAGTTCAACAAAAACTAATACAAAAATTAGATTTTTAAAATTTAAAATCAGCAAATCATAATTATTTATCAAAATATACCTAATTTTATATGGAAAAGCAATGAGTAAAAACACGCATTCCGAAATTCTTAAGGCGTATTCTGAATTTCTAAGGTGTGAAATATACACATCTAGAGGTGTTATCGCATTCAATGTTCACGGGGTTGCAAAAAAAAAAAAAAAAAAATTCTCATACATAACGGCCTACAAATGGAAATCATTTATAGTGCGCTAGCGCCTAAATAGTGCATTTTAATAAAAGTTCATAGGTCACAGTCACACAACCTGTATAGATTTTGATGTGGGTAGAGCACATGTTTTGTACAGTGCTACAAAATATTCTTGTACTTTATGGCACAAATTCTTGAAAGTGTAGTAGCATCTAAAGAGTACTCAATTAGGTATGCATATTATAGGTCACTGTTTTGCACACTGTACAGATTTTAGTATGCGGAGTGCTTGCAGTTTTTTTTTTTTTTTTTACAGGGCTACAAAAAATTATACATTGCGGCCTATACACTCAAATTATTTGAAGTACAGTAGTGTCTGAACACTACATTTAATTGAGCTGATTAAATTTATTTGAATGCTTGATAAAGATCAAGAGTTTCGAAAGTCAGTGGAGTTATTCTAGTCTTTTTCTAAGTATAAAATGAACTGCCGAAAGTCAGCTAATAATATTTTTTTCCGCCCTCTCTGAAAACTATCTCAAACAAATAAAAGGTTCTATAAAGAACCTTATATTTTGTTTAAGATTCATAGAGGGGGGGGGGGTGAAAAATCCAATGTACAATTTTAGTATGACAAATTGCAGGGAACCAAAATCAGTTGGTAATTTATGATTTTTTTATGACTTTATGATAGTAAAAATTACTTTTTCATATTTTAAGATTTTCTTTTGTAAAAAAAGCAGTCATAAGTTAAACCCTTATTTTAAAACTCATTAAAATTAATAAAATTCAATTTATTAATAGGAATATTGCATATTAATTCGGAAGCCTTAGTGAAATAAACAGAGAGGTTACTGAATATTTTCCCCAAAATATGCTGAAACATTACATATCTATTCACCTTTAATCTAGAAACCTTTGCAAAAAAAGTGGGAAAATATTTAAATATTTTTCCAAAATATGCAGAAACATTTATAGATACCTTGCCTGCCTAGTGCAGAAACGTTCCTGCAATTTTAAAATACAAGAGCTGCCCCATATTTTAAGGTAACACTTCCGATTCTTTTTTTTTTTTTTTTTTTTTTTACAGTGTAGCTAATAATTTTAGTTAACTAATTTTGTAACTTTTAAGTCTAAATGGTTTGGATTTTTCCGAGAATACCAGGCGTCACTACCTATGCTAGTAGTAAAGTGTATGTGTGGTTCCAGATAATTTTGAAAACTCTGTTGCTACACATTTGGAAAAAAAAAAAAATGCAAAATAGCTACAATAGCATTCAAAATCAGACTATTTTTTAATGCACCATTTAATGCTCTATTTGTTTTATATTTATGCATTTTCATTTATTTTCAAGAGTTTTTCTAGAAGTGACTTTCATTTAATGGTTCAATTTAACAACTTATGGCAACAATGCATTCTTGTAACTGTAGTGTTTAAAATAGAATCTGAAATGAGTTATTTTTAATTTAAGTGAACAAGAGTAAAAGTATTGAGTGTAGTTTTCATTAATACAGCAAAACTTGGATAGCTCGAACATGATCAATTCAAAATTTCAACTTTGAATTATTCAAGTTTGACTATATAAATAAGAATTATTATTATTTTATTTATTTATTTATTTATTTATTTTATTTTATTTTTTATTTATTTATTTTTTTTGCAAGAAGATCGCTTTTGACTTTTCTAAAATGTGTAGGTCAAAAATTAACCCTAGCAGAGAAAATGCTCTCTGATGTTGGATAATTTCTCATTTCTTTTTCACTATTATGATACATATGCTTAAATTTTTATCCCGCAATTTAGTGCTAACTATTTATAAAGCAATTATTTAGTTGCCAGATTCTAACCAAAGAAGAAAAAAACAGTAAATAAATAAAATAGGTGTGAACTAAAGGAAAATAAAATGTGAAATTTTCAGCATTTGTTTTCTCCCCCCATATTTTTCTCTTGATCTGCTGCTGAGTTCAACAATGTTTCATTATACTGGAAATCAAATACTTTGTGTATTTCTAAAATGATAGGAAAAGTGTAAAATGCTCTCATTTTCTTTCCCCTTTTTATCTAAGGAGACAGGCTGCAGGTTGTCAAGCTCTGCTATAGATAATTTTTTGCTTTAGAGCTCTAATGGCAGGTTTATAAATGATATGTAAAAATTTTCATTACAAATACACTCATCCTCCTATCTTTTCATGGGAAAAGAATGCTTATTTCTCTTGAAGTAAGTGGGGCACATGATGCGGGTGCTGTGCTAAAGGGACCTCCCAAGATCAGTTATCGCTCCTTGGGAGGGGCACCCTAGTTAAGGTTTGCCCCAGGTGTCGTAAACAGTAGTTGCGGCTCCGGTAAGTACTCATGTTCTTGAAACAGCTCTCAATTATTACTCGCACAGAATGTTTAATTCAGACCTTTAATTTTTTAATTTACTGTTGAACTGAAGAGTTATTTGTGTCTATTAAGATTATTTTAAAGTATGAGTATACTTATATCTGTAGGTACAGATTTTGAACACAAAAAACAATTATTGATAAAATGGCTAGTTTTACAGAAAAATGTTACATAGCTGCCAATCATCCCATCATCCCGGTTTACCTGGGAGTTTTGCGGTTTTTTAGTCATTTTCCGATTTTACGGCCGTAAACAAGTTTCTCCCATTTTTTTCGAATTTTTCTGAATAATTCCTAATTACGGACTAACATTAGAGGAGGGTTGACTTTGGGCCCGTTTACATGTGCAAAAATGCGGGGTAGAAAGATTCCTGGTCGAAAGGAGGGTTAATGCAGAGTCAACCCCGCTTTCTCATGATGCATTGCGAGTTTTCCCCTGTACTCCAATTTAACCCGGGATTTTCTATTTTCACATGTAAACGGGCCTTTACTGCACAATCGAGGGGAAAGATAGCCGGTTTACGATTCCGCAAATACTCCAGAGGAAAAGTCGTAGATAGGTAATAGTTAAGTGAATTTGGCCGGCGTCGTAACTGCGCGCACTGAATATGCATGTTTTTTTATACAATTTTATTTACAGCAATCTGGCAACGGCAAAACGAAATTGTTTTGATTTCGATCTTACATGCTGCTTCAGCGGTGATGATTAATTATCGGCTAAAACGAAATGCCGACCAAGAAATATTACTAAACTTTCAAAGATGGTTATGTGAAGGATTTTAAGTTCGTGCTAAAGTCGAAGCTCGGTGATAAGCATGCATTTTGCTCGGTGTGTGGGTGTGATTTCTCGATATCGCACGGAGGTAAAAGCGACATAGTTGTGCACACGAAGATAGCTAAGCACCTTAAAAGTGCAAAAGCTATTGATGCATCTCCTTCAATAAGATCTATTTTTACCACCGACAACGATTTAATTGGAATAAAGGCAGAATGTTTGTTTTACAACGTTTCTGGTTGAACAAGATTTCAAAATAAAATGTCGATATTGCATGGTAATTAAAAAAAAAAATCTTCTATTTTTTTAACTGTCTGAATTGGCAGCTATGATGTTACATTCTGGCAATATTTTTCTGCCAGTTTTTCTGTTAATTTACAGAAATAGTGTTTTTAGTTATTTCCTATATTACTATTATATTTCTCCAAATGTTTAAATATTTTTGGTACTTGCATATTATCCCAGTGGTTTGCCGAGAGAAATGCCGGGCAAATGAAATTATTAATGGTTTTGAATATATTGCCAATAGTTTGGCAACTCATTTGACATAGTTTGTCAGGAATGACCTCCAGGATAATACGTCAGTACCATATTTTTATACACATACTAGCTGAAGTACCCGTTCTTCGCACGGGAATGAATGGACTTTTTGATATTAATATTTGTTGTGATTACTATTTATTGTAATAAAGAGATATAGCAAAATGGATATCGCGTTATATTGTGTTCAATAATCATGCATACTGAATTTCAAGGCAATCGTTTTTACGGTGCAGAAGGCGATGCGGCGTAGCACAATCTAGTGGCGAGTTTTAGCAAAACGGATATTCTTCGCATTCAGATATCGATGTATACGAATTTTCATGACGATCGGCTGAATAGTCTTGAAGTTCATGTGTTGACGCTACATCTAGTGTCAAGTTATAGGAAAATGGATCGTGCCAAACTCTTCCCCGTGTTCAAATATCTATGTATACCTATTTTCATAGCGATCATTCGCATAGTCAAGAAGTGATACACTGCAGGGCCATCTAGTGGTTAATTAAAGTAATGATTTGCTACAGCGCCGTCATGTGGCGAGTTATAGCAAAATGGATAACGCCAAAATATTCTCATTGTTCCAATAGCTAAGTATACTGATTTTCATAGCTACCGTTTGAATGGTCAAAAATTTGGCCTGCTGCAGCGTCATCTAGTGGCGAGTTAAAATAATAATGCATTGCAGTGCCATCTAGTGGTGAGTAACATCAAAGGAACGCAGTCAGAATATATTCTTCGTTCTCAAATGTGTAAGTATAAAAAATTTTATGCCGATCGGTCGAACGGTATAGAAGTTGATGCGTTGCAGCGCTATTTAGCGGTAATTTACAGCAAATGGATAGTGAAAAATATTCTCCGTGTTCTAATATTCGCGTGTACCAAATTTCATCGAAATTGGTTGGACGATATTCGCATAGCAAACGGCTAAACGGAATAGAATTCGACGTTCTGCTGCGCCACCTAGTGAAAAGTTAGAGGAAAACGGATAGCATAAAAACCTTCTCCATGATAAAAGACTTAGGTGAACCAAATTTCATGGTGATGAGTCAAACGGTGCCGGAGTTTTTCAACCTCCTACACACATACCAACATTCATTTTTATCTATAACCATTCTTATTATACGTATATACCAGTCTCAAGTAAAATCCAGTTTCAAATCTAAGCCTCGCCAAAGTGCCAGCATACGCCATTTTGCAAGAGTTTTTTCAGGGAATCATTCGAAGCATTGACTTAGCAGCAATCAAAATGGGAAATGTTTCGACCGCCAGGCATTTATTTGAAAAGTAGAATCCCTTAATACAGCCGCATTTTTTAAATTATCAACTATAACATGTTTTATTCATCGTTACCTCGATGTACTAAATGCGAAGATTTCAATTTTCTGAAATTTGGCGGATTTCCCCCAAGTTAAATCAATGTACTCAATTGGCGAGAATTCTGAAGCTACATCGCTTGAAATGCCCTAATAACTGCATTATTTCTGCACGGATAGTTAAAATTTAATGCTGCATTCTAAGAAAACCTATACACTTGTTTTCAAAAATGCTATTCCGTTAAGCTCTCAGTAAATTGCGCCAAAAAGCCTAAAACTGTGCAAACCGCTAGAACTCACTCTCTAAAAATCGGCCTATCAGCCATTTTTTTTTCGCCAAACTAAAAAAAATTACATATTAGTCTCGGATATCTTCGATCCTCATTGTTTTGCGTATAAAACATTTCATTCCTGCTCTCACTTCTTATGCGCACACGATATTATAATTAAAAAAATAACCTAAAAAAATAAACTAAAAAAATCATTATTATTCTTTTATTTTTACTTTAAGAATTTAAAACATTTTATTCGGCAAAATCGCCACACATGGCAACCAAGATGCTTATTTCACACACTTTTGTCACTACAGGGGTTAATATTACGTAAAGCTTTCTGCGTGGAGAACATAAAAAATTTCTTAAATTCCGTGAACGGAAATTAAGAGAACCATTCAGGAGGAAAACGTTTTTAAGTGGAGTTTCAAAGTTTTAAAGTGGACTATCATTTATTCTATATTATTTTACATATCTGTGTAAAATTTCAGGCTGACAGGTCCATTTTTGTGGAATTGTATACTACCCAAATCAACAAATTGACAAACAGAATTTCATTTTTATTTATAAGATAACCTACGCTTGTTTTTAAAAATACCCTCTCATTAAATTGCGCCAAGCTCTAGAATCATAGAAAATCTGACACACTTTCAGATTTTTAAATACGCACTAAAGTGCTATATATAAAAAGAGTTATAATCCATGGGTCTTCCCTATTTTCGTTCCTTCTTTCATTAAGTTGGAAAGTGTATCATTATTCATGAGTGTGATTAAACAAAATTAAAATTGATATTTCTAACATCCTTTTTTCTGGATGTAATACATTAGATGCAGAAAAGCTGCTCAGAAAAATGCACAATTCCAACTGAATGAAAATTTCAAAAACTTATACGCAGGTGTATTCATAACCCAAATAGCAGACGATTAAATTACGATAAATAGCGCCAAGCGTTAGAATCCTCCTCAAAATCGCGAGAATGCTGAAGATAGATGGCTTGAAATCCCTTAATAACTGCATTATTTTCGCACGGATCATTAAAATTTAACGCTGTATTCTAATAAAACCTTTGCACTTGTTTTCAAAAATCCGTTTCCTTAAGCTCTCAGTAAATTGCGCCAAGCTGGATACTGTGCAAACCGCTAGAACTCACTTTCTCGGCATTTGAGCCATTTTATTTTTTCGCCAAACTAAAAAATTTTAACATATTCGTCTCGAAAATCTTCAATTCTTATTGTTTTGCGTATAAAACATTTCATTCTTGCTCCGATTTCCCATGCACACGATATTATAATTAAAAAAAATATAACCTTAGGAATATAAACTAACAAAAAAAATCATTATTATTCTTTTATTTTTACTTTGAGAATTTAAAACATCTTATTCGGCAAAATCGCCACACATGGCAACCACGATCCTTATTTCACACTTTTTTCACTACAGGGGTTACAATTACGGAAAGCTTTTTGCGTGGAGAACATAAAAAATCTCTTACATTACGGGAATGGGTGGACTTTCAAAGTTTTAAAGTGGACTATGATTTATTCTATATTATTTTACATATCTGTGCAAAATTTCAGGCTGATAGGTCCATTTTTGTGGATTTGTATACAACTCAAATCCACAAACAAACAAACAAACAAACAAACAAATAAACAAACAAACAAACAGAATTTCATTTTTATTTATAAGATTTAAAATTTTTAATGCATTTACAAAAATATAATAGTAATAATATAATAAGTATAATACCAGACTACTTACTGGTATTATATTTATTTCATGTATTACAAATTATATTGTTGTAAATTTATTAAATTTGTTTAGTATATGTATAAAAAAAATTAAACATTTGGAGAAATATAATAGTAATATATGAAATAACTAAAAATACTATTTCTGTAAATTAACAGAAAAACTGCAGCAAAATGTTGCCAGAATGTAACATCTTTCTGTCTACAGGAAGTTCCTGTATACAGAAGAATTACTGGCAGCAAAAAGTTGCCAGAAAATTTCTGTATACAGGAATTTTCTGTATACAGAAGAATTACTGGCAGCAAAAAGTTGCCAGAAAATTTCTGTATACAGAAATTTTCTGTCGACAGTAATAAATGTCATTCAACAGAATGATTCTGTAACCCCTACAGATAGTTTCTGTATACAGAAATCAACTGTAAAACGCCGCTTGGGAACGACTTTTATATGTATACCAGGGTGTCGACAAATCAGGGAAATCATGGAAAAATCAGGGTACTTTATCGATCTGGAAAAATCATGGAAATATCAGGGAATTTTGCAAAAATATTTAAAAATCAGGAAACTTTCGTTTTTGCCTAGTGAACTAGATCATTTTTAACTGTCAATCCGATGCGCTGCTCCGTTCTAGATCACACGATACTCAACTGATGCACAGATACAGACATTTTACGAATCCGAAACCAAAATACAGATAATACGAGAACATAGAAATATGAATCCGAGACTCAAGTGATGTAGGCACTATCACTATACGAATCCGAAAAAGGGCATGTATTCGGACTCGTTCTAAGATGCGGATCATACAAGAAACCGGATATGCGAATCATATCGGCATGTGAATCAATTTCGCATGGGAATTGCTTCCTGATTAAAGTCATAGGTAAAATGAATGGTAAAAGATGATTTAGTCTTCTACTGCGCCGTTGTGTTTTTTGAAGTGATGGGACATTTGAGTGATGCCTGCTAAGCTCCCCCGCAAGACGATTTTTTTTATAGATAGTGCTCATTTTTAAGCCTTTTTACGCATTTTTTAAAATTTCAAACGATACATTGATTGAAATAAAATAAGTTGACTAGGTGGCCAGTTTATTTTGATCAGTCACCCTTACGCGTAAAATTGAACACTATTTTTATAAAACGAGGAAACTTTCTGCTACATATTGTCTTTTAGTGTTCAACTAAATTTTATGTTTGGATTTATGAAACTGAATTACAATTATATTAATATTAAGCATTTTTGTGGTTTTCTATTATTTATTTCCCTATATGAAGCATTCACCTGTTGGTGCATGATACACAATGGTGATTTACATGAAAGATCATGGTATGTATATAATTAGTTCTGGAAATTTGATAAAGATAGTCAGGGAAATCATGGAAAAATCAGGGAACTTCTTTTCTCAATTTCTGTAGCCACCCTGTATACGGAAAATTTCTGTAGGGAACAGAATTTTTTTGTCATATAACATACAGCTCCTGGCAACAGAAAATTTCTGCCTACAGAATATTTCTGGCAACTTTTTGCTGCCAGACTTTTTCTGTTGATTTACAGGAATATTTTTTGCAGTGCAGTATAAAATATATTTACATAATACACAAACTTAATATGCGTTTCTTAAAAAATAAAATTTAGTTATTTTCATTAAATAAAAACGTTTATACTAGACCAAAATTGATATAATTTTAAACACACTGGGAAAGAAAATAAAGCAATTTTGTAATACATAAGAAAGTACTGAAAAATTATACATAAATGTTTTGAGTTATGGGAAACCTACACGAGGGCCATTGCCTACTTGTGGGAGGAAGGGTGCCTTGGGCGGGAAATTATTATTAAAAAGAAAGTATTTTTTATTTGCTTTCATTAATATTTTTTCTAATCAAAACATCATTTGTTTCAATTTCATTGCGATTGCTATTATTTTCATTCATATTTGAACCTTATTTCCCGAATAAAATTTTTTCTCTACTATTTCAGATTAAAAAAAATCTGTTTGGTTCTTATTTCAAATTTAAATTATTTTCAATTTTTACTCTTAAGGTATTGGATGTTCAAATAAAAATATACTAAAGGAAAAATATTTACTCTCATGAAAGATTGCAAAAGATTGAAGTTGGGATGCTGATGCAGGCAACGAAATTTTTACCAAACAGGGAGATTTTATAGTCTAAACAGGGGCATTTTATAGCAAAAAATTAATCATTAATTATGAAATTATATTATACAATGATATGTACTTACTTGTTTCGGAAGCCATTCTATTTCCTATCGATGAAAACTTTGTAAATATGACGATAAAACTTTGTAAATTGCCACGTGCTTCACTACAACACACACACTTCAAAATAAAATAACTGCCGCCACTGAATTCACTTTTAAACAAAATCAAGGAATAACACTCTCGAACTTGTTTCTTCACCAACAACTGCAACCACAAGCTGAGCAACCAATGATATTGAGCAAAATAGGATGAATCACAGCTTAGCTACAGGTGAGGTTTAAATACAATAGGCAGCACTAGGGGCTTAACATCACCGCCCTCCCCTACTGTTTCCCCTACTCTTCAAAAGATTTACTGTAGATAAAGATTTTAGCGTGGTGTTGATCAGAATGAGTACATGCGAGTCTCCTAAGCTATGGAAATTATGAAATCATCAATTTATAAAAACTAGTGAATTTATATATTTTTGTAACTCTCCTTCTTACAAAGGAGTGCAGTTTTTGAAACATGCTTAATGTTAGCAAATGCACAAAAAATTATACACTTTTCTGTAGTCAAATAGAAATATAAAATCTTTCTTGTCAAAGAAAGAACCTATTGTTTGAAAAAAAAAAAAAGCCTCTAAAGTTGTGGTGATCACTGCTGATTTCTTAGTACAGTGGAACCCCGATCTATCGTTCCCGCATTCATCGTTTTCCCGTATTGATCGTTTTATTTCTATGGTCCCTGTACAAACTGTATTCAAATAACGTTAACAAAACCCGCATGTATCGTTCGTCCAAAATTCGCTTTTCGCATTCATCGTTGTAAAATGTTTCTTCTGATCGAAATGAAATTGAAGATGAAGTGGATCAATATGGCTTACAAATCGAATTACTTCCTTGTATGATATCTTAGGTTGATGATGGTATAGGTGAAGAGTTCTTACATCTAGCAGGGATGAGTATGGTGTGAATTGTAGTGATTATATATCCATTGATTTAGAAGTAGCAACGTGCGGTATCCTAAGAATGGAAGTAATGTGACGCAAAAAATGAAAATAATCGCGAAGAAGCTGAGAATAATATTCATGCTGACGAGAATGAGCCAACACTAGTGCCTAGTTTATCCTACGCAATAACGGTTATTTGAAATTGTATGACTTTTATATACAAACATGAATCACAAAAAAAGACAAAAAAAAAAAAAAAAAAAACAACAACATTGTAATCTTGAAAATTTTGTTTAATTAAAAGATTAATGAAAAATCCAGTGTAAAATTACTGATTTTGTAAAAATAAGTATCACTTAATTTCTACACAATTTCAATTTGTTTCTTTTACAGTGTGGTAACAAATTTAGTATTTTTGGTATACTGAAGGAATCGGCGTTTTCTTCTTATTTTGACTTTAACCCGGATTCGTCGTTTTCCCGCATGCATCGTTTTTTACTACACACCCTTGAAAAACGATAGATCGAGGTTCAACTGTATAGAGGTTTGGGCAGCTTTCTCCTGATATAACGTGAACATGAACCCTTTAAAAGCTCTTCCACCAAAGATATCCCCAAGCATTACATTAAATTTCCCTTGGATAAAACATTTTGATTCAGGCGCATTCTATTGTTTAATGTTAACTTATTTTCTAGGTGTCGTGCTGCATCTCTAAAATATTACCAAAAGTTGGTTGGTTGGTTGTGTGTGATTATGGCAGCGCTACGCTAGGACGATCTGCCAAGGGGGGGAGGTGCCTTGGTTAGAAGGACTTTCTAAAGGGTTCTAACGCGTATTCACGTTACATTGGTTACACGTTACGTTCGCGTATTCACGTTACGCGTCACGATTTGGAGAAAACCTACCAAAACTCCAGACCGTTAGATCGACAGCCGCGCGATGGGACCCGAACACGGGACCTTCACACTTCGGTCATCTACCATTTTCAGTGGCATAACCACTGTGCCATAGCCCAAAAGTTGGTAAATTGGTAATAACGTTACTGGTCTCTAAATGTGCGGAAATACAGGATTTTTAGAAAGTTTTAGAAAAAAGATACATTTCTCGTAGATACCAGACTTGAAAATTTACTTAAATTTAAGCATGCTTATTTAACCCTTTAACGCACAGTGTTCCCGCTCTAGGAATACCAAACTCTGACGTTTTGACTGTTGCCAGTCACGAAGAATACATTTGATTTCTATAAAAATAGTTACGGGTGACCTAGCTCCACGAGAGTCCTTTACTTTTTAGCACGCCATTTCCCGTAAAAAAATTGTCACGATTATTTTTAACAGCACTGACATCTGCTGAAAAATGGAAGAATGTGAGAACAGCTGGATAGATTGCCCAATGCTGAAAAAAGGGCAGCCGTTGCCATCGCTCGACTTAACTACCAGCAAGATGGCGGACGATCAAAACGTTCATCGCTTGCCACAGATCTAGAGACCCTTTTTTGACGACAGCTGGCTGTGCGCGGGCACAGCCAGCTGCGTCAAAAAGCATTGGGCGATCAATCCAGCTGTTCTCGCATTCTTCCATTTTTCAGAAGATGTCAGTGCTGTTAAAAATAATCGTCACATTTCTTTTTTTTTCTTTTTTTTACGGGAAATGACGTGCTAAAAAGTAAAGGATTCCCGTGGAGCTATGTCACCCGCAACTATTTTTATAGAAATCAAATCTATTCTTCGTGACTGGCAACAGTCAAAACATCAGAGTTTGGTGTTCCCAGAGCAGGAACACTGCGCGTTAAAGGGTTAAACTAATATATTACTTTTTTAATTCCATCTACTGATAAGTCATCTGAGAATCTGGTTGCAACGCCAGAAGGGGAATATGACACGGAGCTAGGCATTCACCAAAAACTTGTGGAGTGGAGTTACAACATTACCGTGTTTACTAGCGCAATAGTCTCTCTCATTTTTATTCGATTTTTCATGGTGATAGTCTAGGCGCGACTATTATGCGGGGAAATCTATTACACTATATTGTACAGTTCTAATGCTGAAACATTACTGCTATAAAAAGATACATTATAATAAAATTAGTGTCTTACAAAATGTTTCTAGAGTATGAGCTGTTTATTAAATAGTCTTTTCGACAGTTGCACACAAAATGAAGGCAGTTTTCTTATTATGGTAATGATTTCATAGATATAAAGTTTACGAATAACCTTTGTGAAAATTTTAACAAAAAAATCTAATTAACATAATTGTACAATATTCGATAGGTAGGACGATATTGTGCTCGAAATGGATGCATGTCCCTAAAAATGCCATTGACCGTAATGTATTGGAAATCTTTTGAGTGTTCCTGTAGCAAAACTATAAATAATAAAGACACTTTTTTCGATGGAGGAATTAATTTTGTAACTCTCAACATCATATATCACTTCTGAGTCGTTTGAAATAGCCTAATACCTCTAAAATAAGCTTTAATGTATTTCTGCCCATTGAGCGTAATGTATTTAAAATTTTTGGGCGGCCCTGTAGATAAACTATCCAGTCGAATGGGACTGAAAGGGGAGATGCAACACTAGATGTTACAGCAATCCTAAATATAAAGTTTCGACTTTCTACGTCTAATAGTTTTTGAGATATGCGAGTTTGATGAATTTCGGCCCATAGAGCGTAATGTATTTCGAATCTTTTCGGTGGTCCTGTACATAAACTATCCATTCGATTGAGACCAAAAGGGGAGGTGCACAACTAGATGTTACAACAAACCTAAAATTTCAACTTTCTACGACCAATAGTTTTTGAGATATGCGAGTTACATCCATACATATATACATAAGTACAAAACTACATACGTACGTACAAACAGTATGGAAAAACTGGTCAAAATGGGTTGCAGACGCATTTACATGATCGTGCATGCTAGCTTACGATTAGATGCATCGAAAAAATTCTTAAAAGTAAATTTAGAGGTAGTCAAAATCGGTTTTTTCTTCGAAATTTGGCCCCCGAAATTTTTATTCACATATTTTATTCCCGATCACATTACTTCCTTATAGTACTCCGTTCAAGGAAGCAAAAAGTTATAAAGGGTTCATAAGTTTCTCATTTTTTGTTATTTAACCTTACACTCAGTACATATGTGTGGTAACGTCATTATCCACATGTACTTTTTAAACCATAATCTTGATTGCAAAATAAATACCCATTTTGGGTTATGTACACATTACCTTTAAAAATAAATACTGGGGTATTTTACATCACTGCATGTAACGTGGAAAAGAGAAACGGACCTTAAGAAAAGAAGGAGGGGGGGGGAGAAGAGAAGGAAATAAATTTAAATTGACTACAGTGAAAGTTTAAAATAAAGTTTCCGTATGCATCGATTATAAAACATTTTCCATTAAAATCTTGTTTGCCGACCAATTGCCGAATGGATAAGAAAATGAGCATTGGGAAAGGAGGCTGAAGCTCGCAGGTCCAGTGTTCAGCCCTCTCGCGGCCCGATCAGTTTCTCGAAGATTCCACATAAAGCGAGAACTTTGATTGCGTCATAGAAGAGAAATATTAGGCAGAAAAACTAACTTCACAAGCCCCATTTAGAAAATAGCGCCAAATGACCAAAATGTAGCCTAGCTTGGCGACTTTTACGAAATATCGCCAAATTTGGGGCCGAAAATAAGTCCCCAAAAGGGAAGTTACCGCAGGCCTAGGACCAATATTTCTCGAGATTTCTAAACTGCTATCGAAATATGAGTGGGGAAACCGAAACCTCCATATCTCCGGTTCTCCGACCAATTTTGATGCAATAAAAGGCAAAGTTTAACTATCTGACGCATAGAATACAAATTTTAAACAACTTTAAACCCCAGAACAGCGTTTTGCCCCGAAAATTCGTAACAATATTGAATATGTATCATGCCAGATTTTTAAAGAAATAGTATCCGCGACTGGTTCGCAGGAAGTTCACCGGTTTAAAACTTGACACTGGATCGCCCGTTCACCCTCTTTCTGAGAAGTGGGTTTTCCCGCATCGTGTTCATGCGCGCTATAAAATCATCCAAAGAAAGTTTGCGATGTTTCAAGAGTTTGCGATTTGCACAGATTATTAGTAAAATTCTATTTTTGAGAGCTGTAAATGTTCACCCAGGGACATAAAATGTAAAATTTAAACCTCATATTCCCCCCCCCCCCCCGGAAAAAAACCCTCTGTTCCTAGAGCTTATTCTTTTTTGCTCTAGTGGGGCTTGGATTTTTCCAGGGGGGGTGGGGCTGAGCTGTCCATAGCGCCCCCAGCGCTACGGCCCTGTAGTAACAGCGTGGCAACTTTCATTGCTTATTTAAATATAGCTTGCAATGTTCCCGCCTTTTGTAATTCGGAGCCTTCAGCAAAATGTATTGCTACTTTTAATGATATTTTTAATTTGTTAAATAGTAGGAATACACTAGCAAAGGGGTACAGAAGAGCATTTTCACTGACAAATGAAGATGTCTTTAAAATTTTTGTTCATTTTGCTGAGGATTACATCTGTGGTCTCAAAATGTCAGATGGGACTCCTGTAACATTAAGTGCACCAAAAACTGGTTTCATAATGTTCTTGGTATGTATGAAAAGTTTAGTTGGGCTATTTGACAAATACGTGAAGTATGAATTGCATATTATCGTAGAAATTGAGCCAAGATCACCTAGAAACCTTTTTTAGTGCACTTAGGAGTCGCGGAGAGTTTTATAACAATCCCTCTGCATTCCAGTTTAGGAATAGTTACAGGCGTTTGCTGCTTTATTCAGAAGTGAAAGGATCAGGCAGTATGGGAAGTATGGAAAATAATGGTAAGCTTATAATCTTCTTTCTACTGTTACACTTTTATTTTGTGGCAACACCAATTTTCAATTACTACAATTTTTAATTTTAGCATCACTGGTACTCGCTTTCCTTGTGCTTTCTACCACTCCATACTGCTATGTCGATTTTTCAGTGCTTTTTCTGTTATTTTGATATCTTTTTGTTTTCCTTTTTTCCCCTTATTTATAGTAGGGTAGAGCCTAAAACGTGTGGAGTGCATATCTCTTTTGATATGCCACACAACCGAAACCCTACTACTATTTTGTTTGTCTTCAATTATAATCCACTTTTTATTGGCTCCTGACGATGGCGCCAGTGGTTATAATTTCCGTTTCATTCTATTTTCACATTGTTTATTGTACTTTATTTGGCTCAGCTTCTTTTTTTTCCCCACTTGTTGTTTGTAATTCTTGCATCTGCTGTTCTGTTTTTTATGCGAGATATGTCATATTTGCAGTATATATTGTGTTTTACTTATTAGTTATATATGTAGTATTTTATTTATTTTCTCCACCGATTGCATATTCCCACATGATCAAGAGAGAAATCATTCGACTGGCATATTTTCTTAGTTTAACGTTTCAATTTCAGTCCTTTCTTGCAAAGCAATTGGTTTTCAGAAAAGTTTTAACGCATCGTTCGTTCTAAAGCTAAAGCAGCTGGCTTTGAAATTCCCTAAAATCTAAAAAGCAAATTGTTATTTCAGCTTCATGAATAAAAAGGATCTGCAAGAAACACACATTCCCCCACCCCTTCCCCCACCCCTTCCCCCTTGAACCCAAGATTACCTTTTTCTGACTAGTCTGATCTGTATTTGCTCCGTAAATATATCATTTGCCTTGAAAATCGGAAATAAATAAGGTAGCACAGAACATGAAAAGCTGGTTAAAAATAGTAAAAATAATACGAATGAGTGATCCAGCTGTTTAAAACCGCAGAAGTATTTGTAGTAATGCTTGGATGATATTTCTTTGGTTTAAAACATATTTTAACTGTAGAAATCCCACAAAAAGGGGTATGGCCGAATAACAGAGTGTAATTATGAAGAAAGGCAAATACTTGATTTTATTTCACGGTTGAATATTTATAAATTTAACTAGCTGCGTACCCGTTCTTCGTACAGATTGAATCAAATGTTTTTTTCACTCATATTTGGGAAATTAGTCCTTTTTTACGGAATTTTCAGAATATGAAGAATTCTTTTGCTCGTGACATAAGCTTTGGCTAACAGATACTTACTTGAAATGCTGGCATTACTTCAAAATGATAACACAAAACTTGTGTCAGCGTTATTTGAGATCTAACCGAACGTAAACAGTGTTCTGCAGACAAATCTATTCGCTTTCAAAGTGCTTCTGCAGGATAGTTTCGTCTATTTGGTTTAGTTCTAAAATAACGTCACATGGTGTGGACCACTGTTTTATTTTGTCTTTCCGAAAGCTTGAGCTATGTGTAATCTCAGTCATTCTGCAGAACACCTCGGTAAAACTCTACCATATAAAAAAATCATAAAATATTGTTGATATCACAGACATAGAAATATCTTATGTCTGTGATATCAACAATAGTTAGTTGCATATTTGTGATATAAACAATAGTCTAGTTGCATATTTGTGTTACTTGAATTCAATAATTAAAAGGAATAAGAAGTTACGTCAGAAATCAGATGTAACTTCCCGGACGGTTGACCAATGATAGACCTCTTGTGTGCTGGCTGGAATTCAGTACTGTAGATTTGCCTTGTGATTGAGTAACTTTGTGATGTTGACAGCCAAATACACTTGGAAGGAGAAATGTGTGTCGGAGCGATACATGCGCAGAGTAGTGAAATGGCCACTGTAGCCTTCTCCCATTTGTCAGGTTAGTTTTGCCCCGAGTGTAGTTTGACTCTAACTTGCGTCCAAAAGTTGGAATTAAGGGCGCGTTCGAGAATTCATCGTTGTGCACCGGTTTTACCGGTGCACGACCAGAACGTTCGAAAAGGCGGAGCTCTAGAAGTAACCGCGTTTCGGTCATGTTTCGGTCATGTAGTTTCGGTCGGTTCAGTTTAAAACGTTTCGGTCATGTAGCGGTTGTCTGCTCAGCGTGATCAGAGCGCAACTAGAATGACCCTGCTAGCGAGGTGGGTTATTCCGGTTATTAGCGTAGTGTTGCCATTGTTTATTTTTGTTTTCTCGGCTTAGAATCCCATGCGGTGAGAAGGTGAGAATGACCGAAACCGGTTGATAACCGTGACGTCACTTAACCGAAGAATGACCGCAACCGGTAGCACCGGTGCATAACCAACCGGTGAATTCTCGAACGGGCTCTAGGGAAGGTGAAAAGATAGTGTCTACTAGTACGGGTTTTTTAGCTTCCTTTCAACAAAAGGCAAAGCAATTTATTGGACTTACATAAAAAACCTTTATTACTCTAACATAAATCATACATTTCCAACGCCAGTTTTATCAGGCGTCCAAAACAAAAACAGTCGCAACAAAATTTTATATAAAACTAAATTAAATCTTTAGAATCCTCGCACCTCTCATTATTGTAACGTGCCCTCATTCTCAAGTACATGTTTTATACTTCAGCTCGAGTAAAATTTCCCAGTTTTATTACCATGGAGTTTCGTGCATTCGTTAGTTCATCATCACAAAATTCGTTCATAATGTCGACGGAACTTTACTCTATTCGTCCAGACAAACCATTTAAAGTGGTCTTTTTTCTCAACCGAAAATTAGGACATTTCTAAAACCACAGAGTTGGGAGGTTTAAAAATCAACGGCCCTCCCTCCAAGATTTTTTTTTTTTTTCTATCTCATTTTCTACTTTTATGAGAAAAATAAGTTGAAAAAATTATAGCAAATGCACAAATAAAATAAGCTTATTATATAAACTTAGTTTTTAAATAATTTTACCGTTAATTTTTGGATAACATTCCTGATTATAGGTATATAAGACTATCATTTTCATCAATAATTAAAAGAAAAAAAAAACACGGGTGTTAAATACAAGCAACAAAAAACTTTGTAAGAACACAATCATTTTCATGTTAATTTCTTTCCAATTTCTTTTATATTTACTTATTTTTCAGAAGGCATGACTTTGGCGAAACAGGAATGGAAAAGCGGGACATTTTTGGGTTCTGTGGGTACAGCAGGACATATAGGTAAAAAACAGGACTGCCCCGCCAAAAGTGATAACCATGATTTATGTCAACCAGATCATGAAAATATTATAGAAAAAATGTCTCCAACATCACTCTGAAAAATAAAAAGTAGAGCAAAAACAAAATTGTTGTCGATTGCAAGAGTGAAGACTAGAGAGACAGTAATCAACATGTGGATTTATTTATCGGATGTAAATAGCTTGGGTACAGCTCTCCAAACATGGCGGCGTATGGCACGATTTAGGACACTGCACCTATGTGTTTTACTTTTCTGCATACCAATAGCACTGCACAATCGAAATACCAGGTGCAGAAATTTCTGGTAAAAGGAAGTGTGCGAACTTGTGGGATTTAAACTTCAATGGAAACAAACTACCTTAAGCACTTTTCTGTAATAATTTCATTGTATTTCCTTTGAAAATTACGCACCTCTTAAAACTATTAAATCCCGTGTTTTACGTGTAATAAGAAAATTTACCCCTCTAATTAAAAAATCCGGAATAATTGAACATGCTTAATAAGAAATTTATTCATGTATGGTAGTGTTCCCATTTCTTTTCAAAAGGAACATGAGAGATTTATCAAAAATGGCCCTTTCTATTGCGAAAAAGTAGCAGCAGTTTGTAGAGGAAAAGGAAACTTTTCTGGACATCCCACTAAATTATTTCTCTGAAAGGATAACTTTTAAAAGTGCATTTTCCTTACCTCCTTCTAGATACTTCTCCTAGTGCCCAGTGAAGTCACTATGTTGTATATTATGCATAGAAAGAATTGTAGAATATACAACTTAGCTCAAAAAACCAAGAATAATTGAAAATTGATCAAACTTTTGTGCATCCCGTAATATCTTTTTCCGTTCAAATTGCCTTTACGACCCCGTCCTACCGTCTCTTTTTCGCAGCCCTCGCCTGAACCTGATTTGAAATATTTAAACTTTTTGTTCTAAACCTCTGCCATTTGGGACACTTTAAAAAATATATAAATAAAATAATTAATTTTTAAGTGTAATCCGGCAATTGTTTGAAAAAAAAAAAGCGGAAATTGACCAAAACTTTCTGCGTACCCCTGGAAGATTTTCAGGCCTGGTTTTATTACTTGTTAATAGTAGTTGTTTTTAACTAGCAGGGCCCGATTAACCTTTGAAGTGAGAGGAAGCTCAGTCTCATTTCGGGCCGCCCCCTCTCCTCGCCTTTTTGTTTGGGGAAAGTAAAGTTTTTCTAAATCTATATACATTGTAACAAAACTCACTAATGCATTAAATGACACCACGAAAAGGGGCCCAGCAGAATTCAGATTAGTGTTCATCCCCCCCCCCCCCCACATACACACTAACATTTAAAATAATTGTATACAATAATTGCATTAAAGTTCTACGGTTTTTACTTGTTGAATTAGTATTATCATGGTCTTACAATGAAATTAAGAGTATTAATTAAATATTACAAATTGTAGTCAATTTAGGCCAAATCTTGAGTTGTACTAAAAATCTTTACAATAACTTAAAAGATGCATTTAAAAACACATTTTTTAATTTTTTTTCAGTTTCCAGTCATTTTTGGGTCCCCCTTCACAGCTCAAGGGGAGGGAAAGCTCAAGCCTTCTTAGCGTTTTACGGTAATCAGGCCCTGTTAACTAGTATAAAATACAGTGAAATGCGATACTCGCGAAAACGGTTAACACGAAATGCCACAGCGGTCCGGACCGGAAACTATGCAATTTAATACATTTTTTTTTTCTTTTAACACGAAACAAAAATCGTTTAACATGAAAAAAGTTCGTTTTTGATCTTCAGTGGCATGTTTGTCAGAAGTCACTAGATTGTATTTGCGGAAATGTTTAATTTCAGAGAATCAGTTGCTCCCATTTTGTTTTTCTCCCCAGTGGTTATCCTTGAAGTATCATCTAGGAGGTCTCTTCCCCTTTTCTATAAAAAATACATTTAAAAAAAAAAGATAACTGACCCCCCCCCAACCCAAATAATATTTTTTTTTTACTTTTTTTACTATTTTACTACCCAAATAATATATTTTTTTACAGATGGCTGTGCGGCACAGCCAGCTGTCGTTAAAAAAAGGGTCTCTAGATCTGTGGCACGCGATGAACGTTTCGATCGTCCGCCATCTTGCTGGTAGTTAAGTCGAGCGATGGCAACGGCTGCTCTTTTTTCAGCATTGGGCAATCTATGCAGCTGCTCTTGCATTCTTCCATTTTTTCAGCAGATGTCAGTGCTGTTAAAAAACATCGTGACAATTTTTTTATACAGGAAATGGCGTTCTAAAAAGTAAAGGGTTCTCGTGGAGCTATGTCACCCGCAACTATTTTTATAGAAATCAAATCTATTCTTCGTGACTGGCAACAGTCAAAACGTCAGAGTTTGGTGTTCCCAGGGAGGGAACACTGCGCGTTAAAGGGTTAATTATTCCTGTAAGTCTATAAAATACTACTATAGACATCTGTCGGTTTTTAAGAGTATTTATACATAGATAGCAACCATATAACTCAGGCTGTTGCGTGTAGATGTACTTACTGTCCATATTATTGCCACAACTGATTGAAATTTAAACAGTAATCTTTCGAATGTGGTTTTGTTTATTTTAGAAAATTAACAAAAAATAGTTAGCAAAGAGTTTTGGACCGGAAAAAATCGCTGTGTGTTAGAGTTCGTCACATAAAGAAATGATTTGAGTACTAAAATTTCAAAATAAATACCAAAAAAGTATAGCTAAGGCCCAGTGTACCGCATACAAAACTGAAATAAAAAATCTGGAGTGACTCCACTCGACTTTCCAAACACTTACGATTAAGATAATCACCTATCATTTAAATAAATTTTAAACGATGGATAATTCAGCAAAAATTCTTAGTTTTTTCAATTTGAGCTCAATCGAATACCTCGTTTAGGAGCTACCGTGTTCATTCACATACACATAAACACACACATCTCGTAAAAATAGCATAAATGAATTCAGAAGACCTCAAAACGTGTAAATACACCAAAATCTCGAAGTCGAATTTTTTCATGATTACAATACTTTCCTTATATGGTACAGGTTCGGAAAGTCAAATGGGTAGGGCGTATAAGCACTTAAATACACTTGTAAGACGGAGCGCCCTTCCAAAAGCGCCAATCGTGAATATTGCAGCAAACAAGAACATGTTAAGTCCATGCTTTTATGCACAAATACTAGTTTATGCCATATAACTAACAGAGAAAGTGCGAGTCTATTAAACACAAAAATTACCTATACTATCGTACAGGATGGATGTTCTAATTTGTGCACACAAAGAAAAAACAATTTTCCTCAAAAATTTTATATAATCAGGATTTTTAATTTTACTCTTTTGATCACAAATGTAATCTCCATTGTGAAAAAAATAATTCAAAGAGAAATTATTTTATCAGGTCTGAACAGGGACAGATTTACCAAAAGCGCAGATACTCGTGGGCCACCTACACAAAAATTTACTGCAGAATTACATTTAAATTGAAATTAATGAACATATATCAAATCACCCATGCATTAAATTTTACATTAAAATTTCGAACACCATAATCTTGTTCCTCAAAAATTCTTTAAGTTAAATGCATAAAATATTTCAATTCTCCCTTGAAAATACTAGAGAATAAAAAAGGGGTAGGAGATCTATGATTAAATTAAAATTTTTTTAGTAATTTTCATGGCTAAATTTAATAATCAGATATTTTTTTCTGATTTTCCGAGAGACGTTGGTTCTTTATAGTGTTTGAGAGATAATTTTAGTAGATATTTTGAAACCACTAGAAGGCTTTTGGGAGCCCCTGGGGCCCAGGGCATGTGTCCTGAATGACCTGTCGGAAATCAATCCCTGGGTCTGAAAGGGTTGAAGATAAAACAACTTTTACACTACACTTCTGTCATCCAAAACGAAACTATTTTTCCAGTACTTAATTAATTTTTCGGAACCAAATATCAACAATTTTTTATGTATGAGACTTTTCATAATTCACTCTTCTTTTTTTCATTAGATTTACATATGATTTATTTTAACGCAGTTTTCTATGTACCATTTTTGTTATTTTTTCTGTTTCAAGCTTTGTACTGAAAGACAGTCCAATTTGCTAAAGAAATGTCCGGAAGGAACTTTGCAGGAATTTTTTTTTTTTATGTAAGAAAGATTTTTACATATAAATAATAAAAGTATTAGAATGTAATGTATTTTTCTTGTTAGTGTAAGCAAAGAATAATACAGCAGATTTTGAAGACTATTCATGAAAAACCTCCAAAAGTGTTTTTTAAAACAGTTAGAAGAACCTGTAATAAAGACTCTGAGTGAGACGCAAATAGTTTGCTATATTTATTTTTAGTAACCTTTTACAGCTTACAATTTTTCAAAATTATATAATCGAAATTGCAAATTTAAGCTTCCAGCATAAGATACCGTTTTAGACGTGCAGGTAAAGACAACGACGAAATCTGCTCAGGAGATCGAATCCGCCTTCTGACAGCGTACCGACTCAAGTGCTTCAGAGTCCTCGGTTTGTACTCGGTTGGAAAGTCGTCCTCGAAAAGCTCTGCTACCGTTTCCGACCAAAATGTGTGCTCGTCCTTAATATTTTCACCGTAACGATAGTCGTATCTTCGTACCACGCGAAAATCGACACCTTGCCGCATGTCTTCTATGGGCAAATATGGGGTCGGAACAGCCCTCCAAAGTAACTTGAAACACTGAACAACATTTTGACGACGATCACGAAAAGTTCCAAAGTTTTCAATAGACTTCAAGGCCGCATAACAAGTTATGTAAGTGAAGGCTGCGTAGAATTCGACGGAATAGAATGATTCACTGTGCAATCCATCCTTCTTCCTGGGCCTGCAAAAGAGTTTTCCGTAATGTGAGTACAAAAATATGGAATTTAAAAAAAGAAAAAGATAGAAAGTAATGCCATTTCAAAAAGAAATAAATAATAAATATTTTAGTAATCACAGTTTAAGGAGTGTTAGAACAAAAACAGTTTAAATATAGTACCTATATGTATATTAACTGAATAGTATTTTTAAATACAGCAAAAAGACAACATATAAAAAATGACTTGGTTGGCGAAGTCGAAGGACTTGGCATCGAATTTCCTCTGATCGAAGCCCATTGTGTTTATACGGTGAATGTGCATGTTTAATCGGTGGTCCCGCATGTCCTCTCTCGCTCGGCTGTTCGGAGAGAGTTACGAATGCTGAAATGACTTCCCCCCCCCTCCGTTCCCGTGATGCTCTAAACTGTGGGGAACAGCGAACCTCCCTGCTCTGAAAGAGCCCCCAAGGTTGACTTACAAAGCCTTCAGTTTCCGTTTTATGTTTTAGCAAGCCACTGACGAACGGGGGTTTCTTTAATTACGAAAATATAATTTTCGTACAAAGTAAAAGAAATATGTTAGGGTGAAGTCCTAATAAGGAACGGCCCCTATATCCTCTGTGTTACAATCCTCTGCACCTGTTCATTTACAAACTATTTTTTATAAAGACTTGAAATTTGGTGAATATGTAGAAAAATGATCATTTAATAAAATGACATAAACTAAAAACACGAAGATAGCACCTGATACATTTTATTTTTTATTTGAAATATTTATGCCAGTACCTTATTCTCCAGATTGCGCCAGTGTACAGGCATTGACGAAAGGGTTTCAAATGAAAAAGAAAATTTATTAGAAGCTATCTCAGTATTTTTAATTTATGCCATTTTATTAAATGTTTATTTTCATACCTATTCATCAAATTTGAAGGTTTTATACAAAGCAGTTTCTAAAGGAACTGGTCCAGATGATTGTAACGTTGCGAGTATAAGGGCTATGCCTGACTAGAACTTCACCTTAAGTCATATGTTTTTTAGGACAGGGGGTAGCATCACTTTTTAATTAGTTACTTCAACAAACCTATCTCTAGTTAAGTAATTTTTTGTAGGTTTTTATAGGTATGTGTGAAATTTTTTTTTTGTGTGTAATCTAATGTAGATATATACATACATTTTAATCTTTGTTACAGTCAGAAATTTCAAAATCTCTTAAGACATATTTGGTTTTATGAACACCAGAAGTTGGGAAAATATCAGCTAATATAGTTAAAAATGATCTTTAATGGACTGTATGTTCGATTCTGCTAGTCTGAGTTTTATCATGTTCCAACGTCTAATATCGGGGATAAATATTAATTTACTCCCCAATTGAAAGATCAATCCTAGAACAATGAAATTTCGTATGTGGAGTAATGGAGGTTGACTAAGAAGACATACTAAGAAGAAAATGACTAAAAATGTCCTAGTCAGATCAAAAATAAATTAATATGTAATGTAACCCTCAAAAACTTAAGTTAACCCTTTGAAGCGCAACCCTTTCCCAATGCTGAAAAAAGGGCAGCCGTTGCCATCGCTCGACTTAACTACCAGCAAGATGGCGGACGATCGAAATGTTCATCGCGTGCCACAGATCTAGGGACCCTTTTTTGACGAAGCTGGCTGTGCCGGGCACAGCCAGCTGCGTCAAAGCGTGATCGTGAAAGCGTCCAGCTGCGTCGATCGTCCGCCATCTTGCTGGTAGTTAAGTCGAGCGATGGCAACGGCTGCCCTTTTTTCAGCATTGGGCAATCTATCCAGTTGTTCTTGCGTTCTTCCATTTTTCAGCAGATGTCAGTGCTGTTAAAAATAATCGTGACAATTTTTTACGGGAAATGGCGTGCTAAAAAGTAAAGGATTCTCGTGGAACTATGTCACCCGCAACTATTTTTATAGAAATTAAATCTATTCTTCGTGACTGGCAACAGTCAAAACGTCAGAGTTTGATGTTCTCACGGCGAGGACACCGCGCGTTAAAGGGTTAACATATAAATATAGAATATATTAATCAATAAATATAGATCTAAACAGTTTATTTTTGTCACCACAATAGAACTCAAGATTTCGCTCATTTTCGGATTTTATTAATTTTTTCGTACTGCATCTTACTGTATAAGATACTGATTAAAAAAAAAAATTCAAAATAGAACTCTAATACATTAAGGTTTACCGGCGGGCAGTCACAGGTTTAAGAGCATAACGTTAACAAAACAGGCAAGCTTTTGACAATTGATGGTTTTAGGCATGTTTTTAAGCGCCGCACAGTGGGGTAGAGGTGGAAAAAAGTCAAATTTTCAAAGTCACTTTTTCATTGATCAGCTCCACTACTTTCACAGTAAATTACCTACAGAATCGGCCTGTAGTAATAGTTTGCGGTTACAGTATTTGTTTAGCATGAAATTAAAGTCGAAACGCGAGCAATTTAATTTTTTAGCTTTTACAAGGAAAAATGTTGAAAAATCTCTTTTTCATAGGGCTTTTCCGATTTTTTTTTAATAATACATATTGGGAGTATAGGTCCTACAGTATCTGTAAAAAATACAAAAGTTAATTTGAAGATGAGTTTCGACATGCAAATCAGTCAAAATTCGGATTTTTGGTGGAATTTGGATTTAGTTACGCGTACAAATCGAACTTCACCTTCCTTTGGTCTGTCCAATTTTTTTTTCTTGAAGTTCTGACACAAATAAAGGATCTCTGAAAGTTTCAGACCCCTTCTCACCCCTATTCGGTCACAGTAACTTTTTGAATATAGTAATAGGCCCCGCCCGCGTCTCATTCTCTCTGGCAGGAACACTATCAGTTCCCCGCGTACCCGCAACTCTGTGTTTTTGTTTCACACTTGTTTTTTGATGGTAGAAAGGGGCAGGCGATTTATTCAACATGCTTCTGTTTGAACTAGGAAAGTGTATAATGCCATCTGGGTAGACAATAGTAAAAATTCTTCGTTCGTACTGCGACGAATACAGACATTTTCAAATCTGATATCTTCAGATCCAATAATCACTTTTTTAAGACCACTTCCGAAGAAAATCCTTCCGCTAAGTGATGGGGCAAAGGCGTTGTTATTTCTTGGAGGTACCTTAAACTGATGAGTGAAACAATCGAAAAGGAAAAGTGAAAAGCAACTTTTAAAAGAATTTTCAAAAAATGTTTTAGATTTATTCCGAAATTTATTCAGACTGCTTATTTATTCTCAAATATATTTAAACTACTTATTTACTCTGATAGTTTCCATGAGTTTTTTAAAATGCTTTATCTATTCTGAGGTTGTTTTTTTTGGGGGGGGGATTTATTTTGAAATTAATTTGAACTGATTACTTATTCTGAGATTTATTCCGAAAAGCTTGAGTCATTTATCGTAAAGTTATTCTAGAATTTCTCTTTTTGTTTATTCATTCTGATACGAGTGGAGGCAGGCCTTCTTCACTCTAAAAATTTACTTTTTGAATCAATCGGGTTTTACCTATACCTGCTTCTTTTAAAAAGTGATAGGTGCTAAAAAATATTAAAGTGACGATATGCACCAGATAAATCTAGTATTTTTAAATATGAATCTACTTCTAGAACAAGAATTAATTTAATAAATTTGTCGAATTTTTCCGGAAGTCGAATGTAGTTGACATTTCATCAAAAAATCGCCCCTGGTGATTTAGAATACATTTTTTTTAACCGCCCATATTGGTAGATCTGTAGATATCTCTGGAACTTCTACTCATCCCTACCATCCCTCAGACTAAGCAAATTCTGTCTTCAAAAAAGTGTGAATTACGCTTTTAGGCTAAGAACTGAAAAACGCTTTAGAAAATAAATAAATAAATAAATAAAAAGGGAGAAAAATGCTTAAATACAATAATTCACAGAGTTTTGGGACGTTCTTCGCTGGTAAAACTCTTCCAGGGTTGAGAAGGTGGCTTACTACAGTGAAACTATCTCAAACTTGTCATAATTTACGCGATTAGAGTTTTTTTTCCCGAAATCGGGTGTTTCACCCCACTGTGCGCCGTGTCAAACCCCTCTTTTTAACATAGTTTGACAATGAGTATCAAAATTAGGTTTTGACAATAAGTGTTAAAAACCTAAAATAGTGTGAAACTACTAGTTTTTTGCAACAAAATTGCATTTACAGTTGTTATATTTTTTAATGTACGCAGAGTAAACGTTTGGATAATTTTAGTCAGTAGAAACCAGGGATCCGTAACTTAACGTAACAAAATTGTAACGTTATTCGGCCTTGTAACAAAATAATTCGTTATACAATTTTTATATGTACAAATAACTGCTTGATTTTCGTTATGTATTAGTTACGTTACATTTTGTATTTTATTATCGTAACGTAACAAATCTACAGAACGCAAATGAATACGTTATTGCAATAACGTTATTCAGAATAACGTTATTCAATGGTATACTTATTATAACGTTATTCCGTTTTGTGTTATACTCAGAAACTGAACAAAAAGTAACAGAATGCA
>JAWZYV010015465.1:0-76724 GCA_038373885.1 Cheiracanthium punctorium
TGTTTTTTTCGATTAAATTGAAATGTGTGTGCGGTGGCGCCTGATGATAGAGCACACCATTTCAATATTAATTCCATTTTCGGACTATTTCTGATTACATGTGATTAGGCTTAAATGCACACCAGTTCTAATTTGGCGCTCTATATTCAATTTTTCCACTCTTTCATTGCCTTAAAAGGCTATATTTAAACACTTATCCGGAATAAGCTCGTTAATTGGCACCATGTGCTATCTATTTTTTATATTTTCTTCACTTTATCATTGGATTATCTTGGGATTTCACTTCACGTAAGTAAGCTATTATATATTATATATATATATATATATATATATATATATATATATATATATATATATAACACATAAAATTAAACATCCTCTAAAAATTCAAAATTTCTATTTGCTTCAAAATTCTTCAGGGCGTAGTAACTTTCGTTTTTAACAAAAGATTTGTATCAGGATCTAAATTTAATTCAAACGCAAGTAATATATCTCCCCTGTTTCCCACGGTCTTCTGGCACCACACCTCGCAAGAATTTCCTAAGGCTAGCAGTCCCGGGCAGTTTAAAAACCAATATTTACATCTCTTTTAGCACATGTGATACTGTATAGAACACGTGATCCGAGGTTATATAAGTTGAAACGCAGCTCGGAGCATAGATTCTTCGTGACTTCACTTGCGATGTAAAACTATGTGAAAACAAATAAAAATTATGTCTTCGTAATCCCGCAAGATCTCCTTTTGCTTGGCCCGACTACGAGTACTAGCAGCGGGTGGCCGGGGCTATGCCAGAGTCCGGAGCCGCCTCGCATCTCCCGAAACTGACGATGTCATGACCCTACGAAGCGCCAACCAGTACGCCCCCGTTCCTTTCATATATGAATGTAATTCACATACAACTTACTTGAAGCTTGTGGATCTGATGAACTTGAAGGGTTTCCTTTCTCAAATTCAGAAGATAAACATACATTCAAAGAAGAAATATCCCAAGGATTCTTTCTCTTAATTCCTACTTGTAATTGAACAGGCGTCAGTTGATTTTGTTTATGAAGATCTGAATGCTTAATTATCCTTGTTTTTTTTACACTAGGTGCCAAGACCCCCAGACTTTCTACGCTCGCTTTTTGTATGAGGCATTCGGCCCCTAATAAGGCTTATTCGTAAAAAAGACATAATTTCAACAGACAAAACCCGAAGATTGGATCAGATAGAATGTTACTGAGCTACACATTGCTTGGTTCTTGCATCTTCATTGGTACATAAAAATTTAAACTTCACACTACAGTAGACCCCCTCCCCCTCATGACACGGAAGATATTTTGTTATGAGAATCCGTGTTGTACGGGTCCTGAGCTATTCTCCACCTGGAGTGAGGACTCCGCTTATAATAGCTGGAAAAATTATTTGCACTCCTCAGAAACACAATGATATTGAATGTTGCCATTCAAAAGTTATATTAATTAGGAGCTAAAGCGTAATAAAATCAGAACATCTGTTTCAGCTGTATTTTTAATAATGTAAAACCTATTGGACATCTTGCGAATTTGTCACCCACGGCGATTTTTCATTATTTGGCGACTTGCGTACATGTAAAGTTAATAAAAGCTACGGAACAGATAGGATAGCTTGCCACCAATGGCGACTTTTCATTATTTGGTGATTGACACATGCTCACAACCTATAATTACTGTTCATTTAAGGTTACCGGAAAACCGTTATCCATATTTTCATTTACATAATCGTTTGCAGATTGGCGTACTTAGCACCACGAATTATACCATCTCGTCGCGCTAGCAAATATCCAAAGTGTACTATAACTGTTATAATGGCATAGTTAATGCCGCCAAATATTTCTACTGGTAGCAAATAATCCAGCTGGACCGAACCGGCTTTAAAATAATCTGCATTTTAATTATTTTTCATTTTCAAGATATTAGTTATTCTGTTTTGGAAAAACGAATAATCGCTAATTCTAAACTCCTGTTGTCTAAGCGAACTCACTATTTGAAAATTGTCAACTTTGTGTCCCACATTTTGAGTTACTTATTTCATATAGTTTTAATTTTGTCGTAAAATGGGTGTATTTCTACTTCATGTTCCACAATTTCACGTGATACTACATACTTGGAAACGCTTTGTTGCAAAGGAATGAATGATTTTATGCCAAATCTGACAACCATTATGTTTATTTTTTTTTTTTAGTTTTTTATTAATATCTTCTAAAATAATTCGATTTTCGAAATTTAATTCAGCTTAGCAGGTTCCTCGGAATTTTTCGAATCTGTGGGCACCTTAGTCGAAACTCAAATCTCCACGGTTTAGGAGGAGATGGGCCAACAAGCTTCGACAGAGCCAGCGGCCTTTACTTTTTTTTAGAATAGAAAGAAATAACAATAACATACATAAATGTCATAGAAATCGATGTATATTTATGACAGCTAGAGCACGGACGAACGGACAGACAGACAAACTGAAATCATAAACACTTTTCAACCTTGTTAGAAAGCGTTAAAAAGTGATAATTTATAATGGCGATCACACTCAAACAGTATATACGTTTATTTCATGCATCGATAAATTTTAACACAGTTTCAAGTTACCGTTAAACTCATATTAAAAATTAAAATTCATTTTACACAAAAAACTCAGTAATCAATTCAAAGTTATTTTCTAATGTAAATATACACCGTAGCAGACGAAAACTTTTCGTTGACAAATATGAACTCCATGTATTTTAATAATCTCAAGAGAGAAGCTCCCCCCCCCCTTTTTTTATTCATTTGTTGCTAAGGCAGCCACGTTAGCAAATGTGAAACAAAATATTAAAATTGAGTGCTGGTGTTTATAATCTCGTTCACATGCTAGGTTGCAAAATTAAAAACATAAAACTGGTTAAGAGTCAGGGCGGGAAATGTTTTATTCCTTTACCGTTAGGATCGCTGCACTTTACCAAATTTCTAATGTTTACATTATTGAAACTTAGTTTGGGTACCAAAGACCTAAGCAAGCAGCTATGGAGAGTGTCCACTACTATAATATATCGCAATACCGAAGAAATAATTTTATTTATGAAAAAAAATTAAACTCATAAATCAGGAAAAATCCGGATAATTGTGACATCAATATGATGTCATACTCACTTGCAACAGCTACTTTTGTCACGCAAATGATTAACTTTTTTTACTCTCGGAAATAAAATGGATCTGAAAAGAGCGAAAAATCGCTTAAAAATGAGGGAACGGGTGGATTTTCAGATTTTTAAAATAGCGCATACTATTTTCTATATTTCTATACATATTTATGGAAAATTTCAAGCGGATCGTACAAATGGTGTAGATATTATTAGGCTTTTCAGTGCTTAATTTCGTAATCTTTTTGCAGTAATGGTGGTAATGAGTTTTATCTTGAGTCAGGGATCAGCGTAACTATATAGTAGGATGATACTATTACGAAAATAGCCAAGGGGGGTGTATCTTGAAACAGTCCAATCAGCACAGTAAACAAAAATAACACTTTATTCACGGCTCGCAGCTCAATAGCTCAAAATAATACAAGAAACTTTAAAATGCGCTAACAAAATTCATAAATAAGCACAACAATAACACTATTCATTTCACAGAATCAACCGTGCGCTTCAAAGTCTATCACTCAACTGAACTCCCCGGAGAGAGATCCTAGCGCTTTTATAGAGATGATGACGTCACCAGAATTGCCGAGAAATTTCTGGAACAATCTTATCAAATTGAAATATGGTCTCGAGACATGAATTTTCTAGAAGCCACCATTTGTCGCCAAGGTCGCCAAATCCGTCGCTAAGCCGCCAAGATGATCGCCAAGTTTGTCGCCAAGACTGCAGGGTTACCATTAGTGGAGTACCGCTATTATGCCTGCAAAACTAGTTTCACGGCGGCACATGCAATACAGGAGCAAATTAAGTTATTATTTCGCAACACTGCTCCCCTCTTTAAAAAAACTGACGACCCGGCAGTCTAATCACACATCATTATGATCAGTAGCACCATATGGAGCTAAGCGATTAATGTGGATGACTCTCGGTTTTGAATTGGGCGACTTCTGGACTCTGTAGATAACATCGTTCAATTTCTTGACAACTATATAAGGTCCTTCCCAGTTCTGTTGCAACTTAGGACTCAGACCTCTCCTTCGTTTTGGGTTATACAGCCAAACTTGATCACCCTCCTTAAATTGGTGATTCGTTGCTTTGGCGTCGTAACGAATCTTCATTCGGTCACTCGCCAAATTGATTCGCTCTCTGGCAAACGAATGAACTCTTTCTAATCGTGCTTCTAAATTACTCATGTAGTCATTCCGTGAGGAGGGCGTATCACATGGTCGTCCGAAAACAATATCACTGGGTAATCGAAGAGGACGGCCGAACAACATCTCTGATGGAGAATATCCGGTCGTCTCATGAACCGCACTTCTGTAAGCCAGGAGGAACAGTGGCAAATATGTATCCCAGTCGGTTTGATTCTTCGAAACAAATATTGAAAGATGATTCAAAATTGTTCGATTGTGCCTCTCGACCATGCCATCGGACTCGGGATGTAAAGCTGTTGTTCGAGTCTTCGTGATTCCCAAATATTCGTAGAGTTCCGAAAATAGCGCTGAATTAAAATTTGTACCTTGATCCGAATGTAACATCATAGGCACTCCATAATAAGAGATCCAGTTTCTAACGAGTTCTTCAGCTACAGTTGAAACTTCCTGATTCGGGATGGCAATCGCTTCTGGCCATTTGGTAAAGTAATCCATCAGGACTAAGACATATCGATTGCCTTTCGATGTTGTAGGCAGGGGTCCTAGGATATCTAAAGCCACTCTTTCGAAAGGCGCGCCAACGTTATAGCGCTGCAAACGACCCTTGGTTTTTATTTTCGGTCCTTTCCGGGCACCGCAATCGTGGCATTCTCTACACCATTTTTCAACATCGGCGCGAAGTCGATCCCAATAAAATCGCTCCCTGGTTTTATTTAACGTCTTCATCACTCCAAAATGTCCTCCACTTGCACTATCATGAATCTCCCGCAGAACCTCTGGAATTCTGCTACATGGGATAATTAATTGCAAACGGCTTGATCTTCCATCATCGCTCTCCCATTTCGGATATAAAACACCGTCCTTAAGATGTAAAGAATCCCAAAGAGCCCAGTATCGCTTTGTAGCGGGACTCTCTGGCGCAATCTCTTGCCAAGACGGTCGATCCGCGGAATTTAGTTTCTTCTCCAAAATTGGCCTAATATTGGAATCTTCTAACTGTGCTCTCTGGACTTCACTCGAAGCCCACCGATCCACAGTCGTTGCAGTCAAAACCTTCACGAAAGTATCCGTCTCCGTCCCGTACTTTTTCTCGGCGTTCACGCAGTGTTTACAGTCCTCTTTACAAGGTCGTCTGGAGAGAGCGTCTGCATTTCCGTGCGAAGTTCCTTTGCGATGTTCGATTTCGAACTCATACTCCTGCAGCCTTTGGATCCAGCGAGCTATCTGACCCTCAGGTTCTTTAAAATTCAAAAGCCATCTCAAGGAAGCATGATCAGTCCGGAGAAGAAATTTCCGTCCATAGAGGTAGTGATGGAAATGCTCAATAGATTTAACAATAGCCAGTAATTCCTTACGAGTGACACAATAATTCCTCTCTGGCTTACCCAAGCTCTTGCTGAAGTAAGCTATGACACTTTCACCGTTTTCTGTTCTCTGCGAAAGCACGGCTCCTATCCCTTCATTACTGGCATCTGTATCCAAGATAAAGTCTTTGTCAGTCCGGGGATATGTCAAAATAGGAGACGTCGTTAACGCCTGCTTTAAACTAATGAACGATTTTTCGCATTCCTCTGTCCAATTAAAAGTTGCTTGGCTTCAGTCAATTTATGTAAAGGTTTCTCTATTGTTGAGAAATTCCTTACAAAACGCCGATAATAGGTGCACAGTCCGAGAAAACTTCGCAGTTCATGTACCGTTTCCGGACGTGGCCAATCAACAACTGCTTTAACTTTTTGTGGATCAGTCTTAACTCCGTCTGCAGAAATAACGTGGCCAAGATAAGTAACTTCCTTACGTAAAAATTTGCGTTTCTTCGGGTTTAGTTTAAGGTTAGCATTTTGTAATCTAAGAAACACTTTACGAATATTATTTAAATGTTCTTCAAACGTTTTTCCCACTATAATAATGTCATCTAAATATACTAAGCAGGCCTCAGACGAAAGTCCACGTAATACAGTCTCCATTAATCTTTCAAAAGTAGCGGGGGCATTACAAAGACCGAAAGGCATTACCTTAAAGTGCCAGAGTCCTTGTCCGGTGGTAAAAGCTGTCTTTTCTTTATCTTCAGGTCGGATTTCGACTTGCCAATACCCGCTCTTTAAGTCCAACGTAGAGAACCACTGGCTTCCATTCCACTGGTTCACACGTCGCAATAACGGCCCCTTTTTCTACAGTCTTGGGTTTATTGTCCAAATTCAACACTCGAATAGGTATAGCTTCCCCTCTTAAATCCACGAGTGCGGCGGCTACCAAGACCACTTTTAAGGAGAACTGGCTAGGAAAGTTCGTTACCATTAGTGGAGGACCGCTATTATGCCTGCAAAACTAGTTTCACGGCGGCACATGCAATACGGGAGCAAATTAAGTAATTATTTCGCAACAATACGCTTTAAAGAATAACTTCCCATAGAATGCAATGTATTGGGAATATTTTGAGTGCTCCTATAGAAAAACTATAAATGCTACAAATACCACTTTCAATAGGGCACATGGTACAGTAGATAAAAGTAAAATATATAAATTTCGTAGAAATCGATGCATATTTACGGAAATTAGAGCACGGACGAACATTTTATGGGACTCTCATATCTCTCATGCTCTTTGAGCCTCAAAGAGCTCTCAAATTTAGGCTCAAAGAGCATGAGAGATATGTTTCTAAGCACGAACTTTCCAAATCTTCTATTGCCTCACATTGTTGGAATTCCAATCATCGTTTTCAGTTCTCTAAGGCTAAGATTTTCTGCACTCCTCAGTCTTTGTCCCATCTTCATTTTTTGGAAGGTTTATCCATTACCCAGCACTTAGAACGTCTTGTGAACGATGGTTCTTCCGTTCCTTTCGTTTATTCTGCTTGGAAGCTGCTGTTGTAAGGTTCTATTCACTTTCTTTGTCTACCCCCCCTCCCACTTTTTTCCTTTTTCTTTCGTTCCCTTTCCCCCTCTATTCTTTTATTTTGTTTGCCCCCCCCCTCTCTTTTTTTATGTGTGTGTACGTGCGTTTCTGTATTTACTTTACGTTTTTTTTTAATAAATAATTATATATAAAAAAAATTAAATGCAAAAAAAAAAATTATATTTGTATATTGTGCTGTCCTGTTCGTGGTTTAAAAAAAATATTGTGTTTTTTATGTTTTATTTGTTTTTTGTTATTTTGTTTGTTCTGTTTTCTCTTTTTTGTGTGTATGTTTGTATTCGTGTGTTCCTCCTTTTTTTAATTTTTTAATTTTTGTATTTTTTGTGCTTCTTTCCTTTCCTTTTTATCCCTTAATTTTTTCCCTCTCCAGTGGGTTTTGTTCGACTTTTCTTTGTCCCTTGTGGCAACTTGCTTGCTTGTTTATCTCTTTTCAGTTCCCTGTGTTCCTTGTGACGAAGGGCTTGGACTGATGAAGTTCAAAACAATTTTTGACCGAAACGTGCGTATCTTCTTACCTATAACTTCTTATGTGTGTTTTTTACAAAGTTTTTTATTTACTTTATTTTGTACAAGCGGTCATTATGCTTGCTCAATTCCAAAGTTCGATTGAGAAAGCGACAAAAGCATAACATATAATACATGAAATGTCTTTATTAAAGTATAGTGAATTCACGGATCGCGCTATAAAGCGTATTTTATCAATTTTCTCCAATATACAGGATATCCCGAAAACAGTGAAATGCGCTTTAATACATCATTTGTTAAAGATTAATGTTAAATTGTTTAAAATAACGTAGGAAATACGACTACGTTAATGAAATATTCATTATAAAATGTCTTTCTCATTTCTGTATTAGTTATTTTAAAGTACGTTAAATATCCACTTGTGAAACTAAAATTAGCAATCGTGAATCATGAGAGTAAGCGTACTTGAATTAGTAACACAATTACTACTTAAAACTACATTAAATAACGTTTGAAAGCACTGGGAAGCTTAAGAAATGCCTGATGTATACGTGAAGACTCGGGCATTCGAGCCTCTTTGGATTAGGGATGGACGCGAGACGAGAAATAGGACTGTCTCGTCTCGTCTCGCAGTGGTAAACCTCTGTCTCGTCTCGCGTCTCGTCTCGTCTCGCAACCACTTTGTCTCGTCTCGCGTCTCGCACAGAAATTGCCTGTCTCGTCTCGCGTCTCGCGCGAGACGTCTCGCGAGTCTCGCAAAATTAAGGACTGCGAATTTTTACCATATTTTTAGTAACATTAATACTAGTTATTGAAAATTAGTATTAACAATAGCAATTAGTTGCATATTGCCATATTAGTACATATATTAGTTACCATATTAACTCATATAGTTATTTGAAATGATAAAAATTCGGATTTAATCCGTATATATAATGTGACATGACACCGAAAATTTATTTATTTGCGTAACTGCGTAAATGTAATATTTATGATTGATGGGAGTTTCATTTGCTTTTGAAAATATATAAAGCTTTGAATTTTGTCAGATATGTTGCAGAACTCAGGGACACATGTTGGGCAAATAAAATTTTGATCTAATTAAACGGCCCCAATGTACGGAATAGTGAATAATTATAGTGAGCGGAATGGTGAATAATTAAAGTGAAGCTTACTTATCCCCCCTCCCGTTTTAGTGTATGAGATATGGGTTTCATATTTATTCGGGGGAACCCGGGTTTAACCTGTTCATTTACACCGGGTACGGGCAACCTTTGGAAGGTTGCGAGCCAAAATTTAGGATGTTAGGGACGTCACGGACCGTATAAGTGGGATTTTGATTTGGTTTATATTGATTGTCTATGGCGGTGCTGTCCAACCTTTTTATCGCCGTGACCTGGTCAGCGTTTGATAATAATTTTACCGCGGACTGGTCAGGGGAGGGAGTACGCCTATTGTTTTAATTTAATTGTGCTTAAACATACCTTCAAAATATATACAGTTTCACAAAAAATGAATGTAAAATGATTTAAGATTTTATCTCACTAGGACGCTAAATGAATGAGAACACTGAGCTTATTTCTTTGCAACGAGTTGGTTAGATCTGGAGGTAAGAAGCAATGACACCCAAAGTGTGTTGCTTATGTACAATTCATTCCTTTATTCTGTTATTTTGGTTCTTGTCAGTGCAGAAAATCCCGCTTCACACAGTAGGTTGTTGGAAATGGCAATAGGGATTTAAAAGACTGGAATTTTAATTCATAGTCTTGAAATATTTAATAAGCAGTAAAATAATGTAAAATAGTCATGAGATTTTTTTCTGTTACAAAATCTGTTCTATATAAATTAGCACAAACCCAAGAAACTCGAGACCTCGAGAGAAATGCACGACAGAAAATAAAATGGAAATAATGTAATTTTTCTTGAGCAACCCGGTACCATTTGATCCGCGGACAGGGGGTTGGGGACCACTGGTCTATGGAAATTTGAAATCTTCCACTTGCTGGATAAAATACCCTGGAGGGCCACATCCGGGCCGCGGGCCAGGGTTTGCCGATAAGTGATTTACACTATCAAAAAGAAGAGACAACAGAAAGGACTTGTGAGCGTTGGATTTGCGCAATCACTCCAGTAGATCATTCATTTGCGTTCGCATAGCTTGGCTTATGGCGAAAGACAGTGCCGTAAAAATAGGGAGGCATGGCAGGGCGAATGCCCGGGGCCCCCACATGTAGGGGCCTCAAAATCCATACAACTATTTCTTCAACCACTTGGATTTTTTATCTTTTATAACGTTTTAGATTTGTACATTTACTATTCAAAACGGATAACCTAACACTGTTTAAGCAGAAAACAAAAAAGTTGCTTACTGTTTACAAAATAGCTAACAGCTCACCAACAGATCCGCTGTATTACGATATGTACAGCTGATTATGAAAAGTTAAATTTATATACCAGTATTTCTAGAACCAAAGTTCTTTAACTAATGACCTTGTGTTCCCTTTATTTGTATTCTAGAAAAACATGATCTGGGCCTCAAAAAGCCACTCTGAAGCAAGCATCCCTTTTGGGGGGCCCTCTTATTTCTTAAAATTATCATATCACTTAGGTAATTTAAAGCAAATGGCAGTTTTTTCTTTTTGTTGTAATTATTACTTACAAATATTTTATGTACTTACAAATAATGTGCAGATGCATAATCAGTGGTGTACACCGACTTTCTTTAAGAGAAGGGGGGAATGGAAGTAATCTTTTGGTTAAATAAAAGCCATAATCTATATGTTTAAAATTAAAACTGTACGGACTTTATGTTAAAAATGCATGGACAAAGGGGGAGGGACTGAATCCTCACCCCCACACCATTTGTGCACGCCACTGAGCATAGTAAATATATGGAGCTGAACCACACTTTTCTAGAGTAAGTCAATGCTCGGAAATTTCTTTTTCCTTTTAATGAGGATCTAAATTAGGAATGGCATGGCATACAAAGGTCCAAATGCCAATTAACACGCTCTACTTTTTCTCGCATATCGTAAAACTCAAAATTAGCCAACTTAAATTGGCACTTTGTCCTTTATTCCCCCCCCCCCTCCAAAAACCAAAGACATTAGAATATACTAGAACGAGTATATTCTAATGTCTTTGCCAAAAACCAATGGTTTGAGTCCCTCTTGCAAAATATTTTAATATTTGTTGGTCGTCTTTTTCTTTTACTTGTGCAATAATCAGAGTTCACATTATTTTACATTCATTATACAAATGATTCGATAATTATTTGTATAAAAACCCAAATCTATATAAATAAAATTAGACTTTTGTCTGTACATTTCTTGGAATTCAAAAATTTTGCGATTTCTATCCGTTTCAAGCACCCGGGAATCCGATGCGACCCTCAAAAAAAAGTTTGTCTGTCTGTCATTCTGTCATTTTGTCATTCTGTCCGTGACGCTTTTTTTGTTTAAGCATCACGTAAAAACGACTGAAGCGAATGATATGAAATTTGGTGTCATGATAGGTGGTCACTCAACTTAAAACATAGGCGTCGAATTTTTAAAAAATCTTGATTAGATTTTCAGATTTTTCGAAAATCGTTTCAAACTGGGTAAATTTGTGTTCAAGCATCACGCAAAAACGACAGAAGCGAATGATATGAAATTGGGTGTCATGATACGTGGTCACTCAACTTAAAACATAGGCGTCCAATTTTTAAAAAATCTTGATTGGATTTTGAGATTTTTCGAAAATCCTTTCAAACTGCGTAAATTTGTGTTCAAGCATCACGTAAAAACGACTGAAGCGAATGATATGAAATTGGGTGTCATGATAGGTGGTCACTCAACTTAAAACATAGGCGTCCAATTTTTAAAAAATCCTGATTGGATTTTGAGATTTTGCGAAAATCCTTTCAAACTGCGTAAATTTGTGTTCAAGCATCACGTAAAAACGACTGAAGCGAATGATATGAAATTGGGTGTCATGATAGGTGTTCACTCAACTTAAAACATAGGCGTCCAATTTTTAAAAAATCCTGATTGGATTTTGAGATTTTGCGAAAATCCTTTCAAACTGCGTAAATTTGTGTTCAAGCATCACGTAAAAACGACTGAAGCGAATGATATGAAATTGGGTGTCATGATAGGTGGTCACTCAACTTAAAACATAGGCGTCCAATTTTTAAAAAATCCTGATTGGATTTTGAGATTTTGCGAAAATCCTTTCAAACTGCGTAAATTTGTGTTCGAGCATCACGTAAAAACGACTGAAGCGAATGATATGAAATTGGGTGTCATGATAGGTGCTCACTCAATGTAAAACATAGGCGTCGAATTAAAAAAAATCTTGACTAGATTTTGAGATTTTGCGAAAATCATTTCAAACTGCGTAAATTTGTGTTCGCACATCACGTAATAACTGCAAAGGTGAAAAAATGATATTTGGTGAAATGATAGGTGGTCACTCACCTTAAACTATAAGCATCTAATTAAAAAAAAATTGATCAGATTTCGAGATTTTGCGAAAATCGTTTAAAACTGAGTGAATCTTTGTTCCCGCATTAAGTAATAATGACTAAAGCGAATGATATGAAATTTGGTGACATGATAGATGGTTGCTCAACATAAACTATAGGAGTCCAATTTTTTAAACATTTTTATTAGATTTTGAGATTTTGTGAAAATTCTCTCAAAATACGTTCAATGATGATTTCTTCAAACTTCACGTAATAACGACTAATACGAATGATACGAAATTTAGTGATATGATAGGTAGTTGCTAATCTTAATTTATAGGCGTTGAATTTTAAAAATATTTTGATTACATTTTGAGATTTTGCGAAAATCGTTTTAAAATGCTGAAAATTGTTCCAGCATCACGAAATAAAGACTGCAGGGAATGAAACGAATTTGAGTGACATGATAGGTTGTCACTCAACTTAAATTCTAGGCTTCCAATTTTTCAAAATGTTGATTAAATTTTGAGATTTTGCGAAAATTATTTCAGTATGTGTATATATTCATTCGCGCATCCCATAATTACGACTAAAGCGAATCAAATGGTATTACTTAGTTACTCTGTAACCTGTAATATTTTAACAATACATAAAAATTATAAGTTCGCTTTCTTTACTTTGTCAACATACTACATTATTCTGTGTACTCCTACAATGCTGACGAAAGTTCTTGCTTTTTGGAAATTTGCATTCACTAACCCGTCGAGGACGGGTACTTCAGCTAGTTAAAAATAAAAATAAATGTTATATTCCAGCTGGAATTCATGCAAAATCCATTAAATACTTCAGTATATGAAATTAAAAATACCTTGTTGTTACAAACCAAGTGCTCTATTAATGGCTAAAAACGCTTTTATAAGGAATAATACTACTTACATCATGAACACATAATAGCTATATTGATGATTTATTAATGTTTCTGTGTTGTTTTGTGTTAAGGTAAAGCTACGAAAGAGCTATCTGCTTAGAAGGGGTGCAATGGGAGGAGGACCTCTAACGCGTATTCACGTTACATCTGGAGAAAACCGCCCAAAACTTCGATAGCCGCACGGCAGGATAGAACCCTGCCTTCAGAACCTTCACAGAGACCCTCACAATTCAGTCATCTTACCATGTTGTATGTTGAGTGTTATTCCCCAATGGTGAGCGGAAAAAACGCGACTTTTAATAGTGACATAGGATGTAACATGGTCGTTATATGCTAGACTTATGAGGCAAGAGCGCAGCCAGAAAATTTTGTCGAGGGGGTTGTATAAGATACAATTTTGTATTGATAAACTGAATTTCTTATTGACGACAAAAATCTGAAAGCTCTTAATAACTAATTTTGAAAGTTTCGCAGGGAGGTATATCCCGATATCCCACTCCATGGTTACGCTTCTGCAGTGACGTACGAAATGGGGGGCGGCTTTGGGGCTCGAGCCCCCCCCCCATACCTTTGGAGGATGATAGAAAATAACCATATATCGGTGTCTTTTCCAGTGTCCAGAATCCACATACTTTATTTTTTGTCTGGAAACCGATCATTAGCGAAATTCTCGATACATTAATTCCTCACCCTTGTATTTTTTCCGGGAAAAAAAAACGGTCACTCAATAGTTGTTTGTGGGTGGAATAGCGAACGGAAGTCTTCATGTCAATTGTGAAAGCAGCGGTCATCTTGCAACTTGTCACCGCTCTGGCTGGCGCCTTATCTCGCAATCTGTTCGGAGGTGTCCTATTGTTGAGGGAAAAAAATTCTTCCGGTGATAGCCCACCTACTTCCACGTGCTGAGATAGCTCGCCCTCCGTAGGTCCATTCTGTTCTGGAGTGAGAGGTCATCCATCGTGTCGGCAAATCCAAAAGACACCGGGCAATTATGTCCTCGGGACATCTCTCTCCCGACATTTCTGTTTTAACTGGAACTCTGTAGTAGGGACCCTCCGATACCTGATATTCTGCGTAAAAAAAAAAAAAAAAAAAAAAAAAAAAAGCTTTGGCATCTCAACACAAAGCATGCGTTTCCTTTCGGCCCCAGTCCTGTGTTCAAAGTTTGTCTTTTTAAATGACTGGAGGAAGCGTTAAGGATAAAGAGAAATTCTGCGAGGGTTGTTCCTCATCTCATAGCGTGAAGTTTTAAAACAGGAAAAGATCTTATACATATAGTAGTCTTTTACAATATTTCTTTATAAGTATAGCGCTTTTGCTCATTTTGAAAGACAATTTTTGTGTTTATTATTACTTTTTTTTCTTCTTTCTTGACATGATCAGTGGCATACGCAGACTTCCTTCAAGAGGGGGAGGGGGGTTATAGACATAACTTTGTGTTAAAATGTAATATTTAAGCTAAAATAAATGTGTGTAAATGTATAAATGTGTATAAATTAAATGTGTATAAATGTAATATTGTGTAACGTATATTTAAGCTAAAAAATAAAAATTGAAAAAAAAAATTTAAATATTCCTCTTGTGTGGACATTTTTCTGTTTTTTTTAAAAAAAATTTTGAATCAAGCGGCAATTTGACCATAAGGACCCAAGGGGGGGAGGGGTCGCCCACCATGTGAGCGGTGTCGAGTGAACAGCCTGTGAACCATGTTGAGGTTTGAGTTTTGCCAGCTTTCACGCGTTTAGTGTGTGTCCGGTGTTGGAGGGTCGTTTTTGTTGTTGGTTGATGTAGTGTGGTTGTGTTGTGATTTTCTTTTAGGTTCATCTTCAGAGTGGTGAGAGAACCGTGCAGATAAAATACACCCAGTGTTCGTAATCATACGTGACTTGACGGACGCATGTCGTGTGTGTGCTTTATTCTGGGTTGTATTCTTGTTCGAATGAGAGTGTTGCTGGTGCGTTGATGTTCATACGGTTAACCGGTTAGTCTGTGATTGTTGATCGGTTGTGAACCTGTTGATATTTTGGTTGTGTATTCTTTATGACGTTTCTGTTTTCAGTGAACACACCACGATTTGTAGTTTGTTTGTCAACCATTTTGTAACTATGTTGTGTCATTCTATGTTGATTGCCCACAAATACCGTCAGTCTTTTGTTGTGAATGAATTTTGGTGTTTTGATTACAAACCGTGCACTGTTTGAGATGTTTGTGTGTGCTTGCTGGGTTTGTGTGTTGTTGTGAATGTCCTACGGACGGTGACGTGAAAATGTTGACGCAGGTGGGCGGAAACCCCCAGCACCACCCATAACTCCTCCCCTTCCCCCCTTCCCTCTACACCACCCCCTTGTGCGTATTAGGGGGTTGGGGTCCTGTGAGGCGGGCCTTGCGTACGCCCCACTGGACATGATTGGAATACTGGCGGTCCGTGACCTGTTGATAATAATATTTAAAATGTAACATAGTTTTCCCCCGTAAAGTTAGTGTACATAGTACAGTTTTTGAAAGAACCTCAGTTGGAAAAAGAGGAAAAAAAAAAAACAAAGAGCGAGAAAAAAAAAAAAAAAAAAAGGAGGAGAAAAAAAATAAGAAAAAAAAAAAAAAAAGAGAGAAGAAAAAACGCACACACCACCACACAACCATTAAATGGCGTGTTTTTTTATTTTTCGGTTGTCGTCCCAGAGGAGAACCCCGCCGGTTTCGGTGTGGGGTCTGTGTCATCGCCGGTAAGGTATAGGTTTTTTTGCAGGGGTATAGGTTATGGTTTGCGGTTTAACCCACAGAATGGGTGTGTTTGGGTGTTGGGAAATAATAATGTTGGGGATGTGAAGGATAACAGAGAATGAGAAGAAATTAGAAAGAGTGAGAAGGGATTTACGAACCCTCTCCCACTGAACTCCCTATTTCTCCTCATCAAGCCCCTCATTTCAAGGCAGAGTTACGCTCAAGTAGTAACGAAAGTAACGAGAGTTGGGGGAAGGGGAATTAGATTAACAGAAATTCACTTTTAGCGATAGTCCCTCCTCCCCCTCTCAGAGCTCTCTTATCAATTCTGTGCTTCAGCGCCTTCCTGTCTTCAAAATACAAAAGCCGAATGAGATGGAAGAATCACTTGTTTATGTCTTCGAATTCAAAGCGATTTTTCTCAATACTTATGAAAAAGCTATTGGTTCGATATAAACTGAAACTTTTTTGAGGGAATTTTAAATCATACTCATTCTTATGAAAAGAAAATTAATGAATTCTTCTGTAACTTTAAAAGTACGAAATTATAATAATCGAACAAAAATAAAAATACTCATTATAGTTAAGTAATTACTATAGTAATTATACAATTTAAATTATATGCTTATATAGATATTCATTTACATTACACGACGCACAGGAAGTACAGCAAGGGGGCTAATAGGGCCAAAATTTTTGATTATCATATTTATTTAGTCTAATCAAATGGATATGCCCCCTTCATTTAACTTATGAACAGCAGTTAGCTGTGGCATTACAAAACTTTTGCCCCTCTCCCGAAATGTGTTTCATATTGCCAAACCTAGAAAGAAAATGAAATATACTATAAGAATTTTTTTTTATCAGCAAATAATCTCTCCCCTCCTCCCCCCCCCCCCAAAAAAAAAGAAAAGAAAAAACCTCGAGTGTAGTCCGCTTTAATAATAAATACTCTAAGTAGACAATTTGATACAAATACATATGAATTATTAATGTAAGCAGAAATTACATTTTTAGAGAGATTAATTAAAAGGTTTTTGTAGATATTGTATAGCGAAAAGTTTTTCCAAGAATATATTTTCCTTGGAATAAACTATAAATTTTGACTTCCTTTAACTAAAGACAAACTTTAAAACAAAATACTGATTACGATAAGTTTCATCAAATAAATTATGCATTTAAAATAAATGCTTGAATTCAAACTAATACCCGGAATAAACGTGCATTTCTTAACACTTTTTATTTAAATATTTTTATTTTATTTTGGTGATTTCAAAGTTAAATTCATAAATAAAGTGAATTGCAGAAACTTTGAAAAGTGCTTGAAGAAAACAAGATGTTGATGGGTGATTTCTTTTCCTCTTCTACAATAAAGAAACAGTATCCCCGCAATTATTTAATATTGTTGATTTGTTCAGGCAAAGCATACTAGGGCTATCTTCCAAAGAGAAAAATGTTTTGAGCGAGCACGTTTTAAGGGGGCGTAACGAGTATTTACGTTACATCTGGGGAAAACATCCCAAAACTCCAGATCGACAACTGCGTAGGAAGGCAGAACGCTGGAACTTCATGCTTTAGCCATCGGACAATGTTCATCAATTATTTAATTATTAATATTTTATAACGCATTTTACAATTTAACAGTGCTTTATTCGATGTATCAAGTTGCGCTGTTTTTAAAAGCACGTTTTGTAAATATTTAAACGATTTTAATACTTTAAATCTATAAAGTTTTAATATAGTATCTCTGATCGGATCATTTTTCTTTCAACACAAGGAAACCCGTAAAAATTTAACCCTTTGAGGCGCAACCCTTTCCCAAAGCTGAAAAAAGGGCAGTCGTTGCGCACAGCCAGCTGCGTCAAAAAAAGGGTCTCTAGATCTGTGGCACGCGATGAACGTTTCGATCGTCCGCCATCTTGCTGTTAGTTAAGTCAAGCGATGGCAACGGCTGCCCTTTTTTCAGCATTGGGCAATCTATCCGGCTGTTCTCGCATTTTTCCATTTTTCAGCAGATGTCAGTGCTGCTAAAAATAATCGTGACAATTTTTTTACGGGAAATGACGAGCTAAAAAGTAAAGGATTCTCGTGGAGCTATGTCACCCGCAACTATTTTTATAGAAATCAAATCTATTCTTCGTGACTGGCAATAGTCAAAACGTCAGAGTTTGGTGTTCCCAGAGCGGGAACACTGCGCCTATTGAAAAGGGAAAATATTATTAACTTTCGCTCAACAAATAAAACATTTTTCCATAAAATATTTTGTATTGCATTAAAAACTATAAATAAATAAATAATTTAAAGAAACTCTAATAATTAGAAAGCATTTAAAACCACAACCTATTGGAAATGAGAAAAATTGTTTAAACCAAACGCTTAAAAAATAATCATGTTTAAATTAAGCTAATCTGGCAGTGAAAAGTTTCTTTTTAATAAATATTTTGTCAAGACACAGACTGGAGTTTCTTTTTGTATTTTTAAGTGGAACGGCTAAAATACGGTTAACTACTTCCCCGATTGCGATAGTTCATATGTATAATATGCTTAGGAAATCCTGATAACAATAGCTTTCTAAAGAAATATTATCACTGTTCCCAGACCTACTGAAATTTTGGAGGTGCACAGGAAACATTTGAGGGGGGCACATATCGAATTTTAAAGCAGAAAGGGGAAGTTTCTTTAAAATTTCAAACATGTTTATTTTTTTTTTAAATTGACTAAGTTGTTCGGGGGGGAGACACAGAGGGGAAATGTGCCCCCCTCAACGCTACGCCTATAGGTCATATGTATTGTATGCTTAGCTGTGACGTAGCTACACTGGGTGACATCCGGGGCGGATATAAGTGGTGTCACCCCCCATATGAGCATTTTTGCCCCATACATGCGATATTTTTGGAATTTTTGCTGTACAAGCCGTCGGGTGTCACCTTTTTGAGGGTGACACCCGGGGCGGACCGCCCCCCCTCGTCTTGCTACGCCACTGATGCTTAGGATAACAGTAGTTATGAAGGTTTACCTCCGCTCCAGACCTACGTAACTGCACCAAAATTTACGCCTTTACTCCAAAACAAGAGAAATTTGGGCATAAGATCCATTCTAATGCCTTCCTCACGTATGTTACAAAAGAAAGAAATTGTGTGTCCAATATTTACTAAAAATGAATCATGTTGGCGTTTTTTCCGCACACCTTTCGCCCCCACTTTTAACCCCACCCCAACGTATTACCGTATTTTCTAACTTTTACTTTCTACAGATCGCTTATGAAAACCAGGCATGTAGACAGAAAAAATCTTTGGGGAATGCGCAAAAGATGGTAAAGGTAGAACATCTCATAAAAAGGCTTAATTACTGATATCCAATTAACAAAAATTAAGGATTTTTTTTCTGGAGGGGGTCGAAGGCATGCCCCTGTGGTCACCCTTTGGCTTGGCTACATGCCTGATGAGAACAAAAATAAGAAAAGAACGTATAATGATGAGGGATATCCAGGGCCAGCCTTAGGCAGGGGCAAACGCCCAGAGGCCAACGCCCAGAGGGATTGGAAGCTCCGCACGAAAATTTAGTTTCCGAAAAAATATATGAATTATAAATGCAACATTTGTCTGTTATGTTATTATTTTTTTCCGTACATTTTAGTAATTAGTCGAATTGAATTAAACTCTTCCTTGCCAACTTTGTAAAGCTGCTTTACAAATTTTCTTGAAACTTGAGTATTAGTAATGTAGATTAATTAATATTTTTACTGATTACTGCATGTCTTAATCCATCGGATTTATGATATGTTGCACTGCAATATTACGTTCAGACGCCCATGTTGCATAAATGTTCAACAGCACCGATAATATTTTTTTTTAAACTTGCGGGGGGGGGGGTGGCTTTTAACTTAGGTTGTCAGTTATTATGCAATAAGAAGAAAATAGTAAAATAATCCAAAATTTCACTCTACTAATCGTTAGGGGTGGAGTGGGTATATGAGCCCACCCCCTCTTCTCCTTTGTCTAAGCATGACTTTTTTGTTAAGATAATAGCTCTTAATCAGAATGTTTAATTTTTATTAGCATTCTTTCACTATATTATGATGAAAGTTTGATGATGGGGCACAAATGAAAGTCATTTAAAGCAGTTCTTTTAAGAAAGCACACAGTTTATCACCCGCTGTTAACCTTTTTACACACCGCATTGAGATCCAGGCACATTTTAAATTAGTCCCCCCCCCCATATTGTGTTTTCTAATGCGTTAGCGAAAGGTTATTAGTCATTTAAATGGGGGAGAGGGACTTTTTTATATAATTTTTACTGTGTTTCCAATTGGGAACATGGGTCATTTCTGACTATAATTTACATTGGTTTCAAAAACTGAATATACTGATGGGTATTTTAAATAATAAATGAAATACTAAGACTTAATAAAAGATTTATTTTTGAATTTCAGTAAAGATATGAATTAAGTTTGAAGAAGGGGAGGGTGCATCAAGATAGCTCTGTAAATATTTATGAAAAAGGCTATTTTCATGACTTTTTTCCAGTTTCCCAGTCATGATAGAAATGCAACTTCTATTTTAAAAAATGAAGTCAATTTTTAACTTTATCTGCTAATTTTTTCAAGTCAATACTGATAAAATTTCATTTTTGAATAAATTTTTAATTCGATGTTCCCAGTTAGGAACATTGGACGCAGGGGCGTAGCCAAAGGGGGGGGGGTCATAACCACCCTTCATGAGGAATTTTTTGCTATACAAAATGTATATTCTTCACTACATTATCATACACTCGTATACATATCTATGAGTTGTAGTTGTCTTAACCGCCCCCCCCATGAAAAATTTCTGGCTACGCCCCTGTTGGACTGTAAAGGGTTAAAAGAATCAAGTAACAACAAAAAAATTGAGAATGTCCACTCATAAGACGTATTACCATTATTATAAAAACCAGACCTGTAAGAGCTAAAGAACATTCAGCATAAATCTTTAAAATGCAATATTTTTTTAAGGTCTTTTGAAATGAAAGATGAATCATGATAATTTGTTATGCAATTTCTGTGCTTCTCAAAGTGTTTTGTTAAACTTACTCAGTATTTACCTATTGGCTTGTCCGAGAGTAGAACTTGTATAGTAACATTGTGTATTCTTCTGAGTATCGCTAACTAAACTAAGTGAGTAAACTAAGTTTGTTTTTGAAATTTGTAAAGAGTTCGATCCCCCCCCCCCCAAAGAAAAGTCTTAAATTCTCTCATAACGAAATATTTAATATAATGGGCACCGTTAATAATATTTTTCAAGATACAGTAACTAAAAACTAAAAAAAAGAAAAAACATGAACGAAAATTTTCTGAAATGTGATGAAATAATAATGCATAGTAAGTATATTGTATAGTGTGTAAGGAAAATCAACACTAGGGGTGTCTGTTCTTGGAGAGGATGCCTTGAGCGAGGTCACTTTTAAGGGGTTCTAACGCGTATTCACGTTATATTTCGAGAAAACCGCCCAAAAATGTAGGCCGTCAAATCGACACCCGCGGGTAGACAAGAACCTTGGTTCTTCACGCTTCATGCATCTACCAAATTCACTGTGCTATCCACTCGCCCATATGTCAGGACCGTTACAGAATAAAACCTGCCTTAAGTAAATCCTTAACTAAGCATAAACTTATTATTTAAGAAAATATTTCTTGGTTCAGTGAACAAACACTTAGTCCATTTCTATATAATTTTTATTCAACGGAAAATGAAGTAAACAGAAAGTCTTAAACAAAAGTATGTCTTTCTATTTAAGACAAGTTTTATTATATAACAATAAAACTTAATTTCACCTATACCCTATTTACTTTTCGATTAAAATTATTTTTAAATGAAATTTAGTGTAATATGTATTGGCAAATCCAAAATGTTCAGTTAAATACTATTATGTACCTTCATAAACATGTATAAAATCATAAAAAACTCTTATCGTTATTTTAACGTTTAAATCCTACTTTAATAGATACGTGTATCGACTAAACGTATACATTAATTTAGCATTTTAGTCGATATATGTATCGACTTTGATAAATATATCTTTTCAATAACTTGCTTAAAAATATACTGCCTTGTAAATGATGACAGAAAGCATGTATGTAGGTTTAATGAATGTTTGATAAAATAATATTTATTTGACTTCGATGCTCTACTTGTGGTAAACGAAATCTCATTTTGAAATAAATTTGGATCTCCGTACTCGAAGAAAAGAACGCATAAATCAGAGTTTTCTTCCGAAAGAAAACACATTCAACGGAAATCTCTTTTTTCAGTGAAACGGCTTCGATTTAACAATAGCCGTGCGTGACCCCCAAACTTGACCCTGGGTGGACTTTCTTAAGGGACCATCTACAGGATTTTTGTTGCCCAAACAGCATTTTGAGAGGAATGGTAGAATCGGGAAGAAATAAGGGGGGCATGAATGGGAAAGTGGTTTTTGACAGTTTGGCGAGCTGGCTGCGCGGAGAGTGAGACTAAACCTATTTTTTCAAATGAATGTGAGTGTGCGTGTGTGTGTGTGGGGGGGGGGAATAAAAAATGTAAAGGAGTGGGCATCCGAAAGGGCGCAAACAGAGGTATATTCATGTATTTTGTATTTATCTCTATTGAAAATTGACATTCCGATAATTTTTCAAGGTCAGTGGCCTGATTTTTAAGTGCACAGTAGCCCCATTGCCTCTATAGCTTTTGGTGAAGTGATTTTTTTTTTTTTTTTGTATCACTAGGGGCCAAGGCCCACAGACTCGCTACGCTCACTTTTCGTATGAGACATTCGGCCCCTAATCAGGCTTATTCGTAAAAAAGACAATTTCAACAGACAAAACCCGAAGATTGGATCAGATAGAATGTTACTGAGCTACGCATTGCTTGGTTCTTGCATGTTCATTGGTACATAAAAATTTAAACTTCACACTACAGTAGAACCCCACCCCCTCATAACACGGAAGATATTTTGTTATGGGAATCCGTGTTGTACGGGTTCTGAGCTATACTACACCTGGCGTGCGGACTCCGCTTATAATCGCTGGAAAAATTATTTGCACTCTTCAGAAACACAATGATTTTCAATGTTGCCATTCAAAAGTTATATTAATTAGGAGCTAAAGCATAATAAAATCAAAACATCTGTTTCAGTTGTATTTTTAATAATGTAAAACCTATTGGACACCCTTCGAATTTGCCACCCATTGCCAGTTTTCATTATTTGGCGACTTGCGTACATGTAAAGTTAATAAAAGCTACGAACAGATAGGATAGCTTGCCACCAATGGCGACTTTTCATTATTTGGCGATTTACACATGCTCACAACCTATAATTACTGTTCATGTAAGGTTACCGGAAAACCATTATCCATATTTTCATTTACATAATCGTTTACAGATTGGCGTACTTAGCACCACGAATTATACCATCTCGTCGCGCTAGCAAATACTGCTATAATGGCATAGTTAACGCCGCCAAATATTTCTACTGGTAGCAAATAATCCAGCTGGACGAGAACCGGCTTTAAAATAATCTGCATTTTAATTATTTTTTATTTTCAAGATATTAGTTATTCTGTTTTGGAAAAAGGAATAATCGCTAATTCTAAACTCCTGTTGTCTAAGCGAACTTACTATTTGAAAATTGTCAACTTTGTGTTTTGAGTTACTTATTTCATAGTTTTTATTTTGGCGTAAAATGGGCGTAATTCTAACTCATGTTTGTAAATTTCACGCGATTCTAGATACTTGGAAACGCTTTCTTGCAAAGGAATGAATGATTTTATGCCAAATCTGGCAACCATTCGGTTTATTTTTTCAGTTTTTTATTAATATCTTCTAAAATAATTCGATTTTCTAAATTTAAATCACCTTAGCAGGTTCCTCGGAATTTTTCGAATCTGTGGGCACCTTAGTCGAAACTCAAATCCCCGCGGTTTAGGAGGAGATACGCTGACAAGCTTTTGACAGCGGCGGCGACAGCGGCCTTTACTTTTTTTTAGAATAGAGAGATTTTTACACGAAAATGTGTCACACTCTGAAGTTTTGCAAGCCGAAGGAAGGAAAACATGATAATAAAAACGAAAAGAGAAATAGTTTTAAAAAAATTGCTTGCATTTCTTTCCGTCCGATATTAATATATAAGAATAAAAAATGTCATTTAAATCTCTTTAAAATAGGCCAACGATAGGGATTTAACCGCCCCTAGAAAGTTGTCACCAGGGTGGGCGTCCCCCCCCCCCCTACGCGCGCCGCAACGTGCGGGAAAGTTTGAGGATAATATCGGTACAAGGATATTTCAACCAAGGATATTCAACCATATTTCAACCTACTCAGACTAAGCATCAATGCGAATGCAAGTTGCTCTACTTCTAATCTCCCTCTGATATACCCGAAACCCGATTATCACAGGGGCAAGGGGGGGGGGCGGTAGTCCGGTGCCCCTGAAGAAAAAGGGGGCCCATATATATCCCGATTATCTAAATTATGAATTCATATGTACTGAAATAGTAATTGTGGGGAAAACACTGAATTTCCTCTATGATATAGGTATTACCTAATTGTCTATCACTAGATCAAGTTAGAGATATTTTTTTGGAGTGATAAATACGATTTGATAAAAGTACAAAAACTACAGTTAATGCAATTTTCGAGTACAACAGCGGTCAAAACTGGGTTAAAATGCTTAAAAAAGGTAGGCTCAGTAAAGGGGCTTAATGCGTAAAAAAGGGGACAGTAAGGGGGGGCCCCAAACTTAATGCCCCGGGCCCCGTCTAAAAGTGGTCAGATTTGAACATACCGTACCGCTTTTCCTATTTACTTATTATTTTTCTTTCAACTCTTCTCTGTTTTCTTTTTTTTTTTCCGCCTCTTTCTTTATCCTCTCCTTTGTGTGTTTTGTATATCTCTCGTCTCTTCTAATTTTAAATGTTACGTGTTTGTGCGTATTGTAGAGTGCTGATAGTATACCAGGACCGAAAACGAAGGAGACGCAAGTTAAACGGTAGAGGCTTCAGGCAAATTGTCGCTTTTCAGATCGTATTTATGCGAGACGGAAGAAAATGCGAGAATTCTCGCGAGAAATCTCGCGCGAGACAAGACTCTGTCTCGTCTCGCGTCTCGTCCCGCAAAATATTTTTTTTCACGTCTCGCGTCTCGTCTCGCAAAAAAAATGCCTGTCTCGTCTCGCGGGACAATGCGAGAACGCGAGACAATGCGAGAATTCTCGCGTCTCGCGTCCATCCCTACTTTGGATGACTCATCAAAATACACGCGCAGGCCCGTTACTAATTGCGAAGGCCCCGGTTTGGTTAGATTGCAGGTTCCATTTCTTCATGTTTTTCTATCACCGTGTTCTTAAACTGTAGTTTTCGCCTGCTGGTTGGATTCGATCGCAGGCAGCTTCCGCTTTTCCAAAACCATGTGAGCGTTACTTCCGTCAGAAAAAAAAAATCTGAGTTACTCCCTAGTCGCGCCTAAAGAAGTTTTACTTCAAAAATGGTAAAAAAGCAGCGTAAATATTTTCTTAATTTTTCTCCTGAAACAATAAGCGAAAACTGTAAAAAATGACTTAAATTGACTAGTATCCTAACTGACTAGTATCCTAAAAAATGACCTAAATTGACTGCAATCTAGGCACGATTTATGTATCTAGTTAAGAGCCTCATATACTTTCTACATGAATTAATGATATTGATATCACTGAAAGAAAAAAATACTAAATTTAATTGTTTTCTCTCTAAATATTGCTATTTGAAGTAGGAGCCTCATATGATATTCAGGGTGACGAAAGGGTTAAAAATAAATCTTTTATTAATTCTTAATATTTCGCTTATTATTTAATCTACCCATTAGTTTATTTCGTTTTTGAAACCAATGTAAATGTAGAGTCAGAAATGACCTATGCGCCAACTGGGAACACAGTGAAAATTGTATGCAATATATATTTTTATCCCATTTAAATGACTGATATCCTTTAACTAACGCATTAGAAATCAAAATATGAAAAAATAGAAATAAATAAAGGAGATATGCCTGAATCTCAATTCAGTCTGTAAAAGGTTAATAATAATAAAAAATTAAAAAATCAAATCACAGAATGAGTATCAGGAGACATTTCCTGCAAACCGTACTACTTTCTAGGAGTATGAGAAAAAAAAAAAGAAATCCCCGAGAATCTGAAACATTTTGCTGTTTTCCAGCTTTAAACTGTTTCCTTAAGGCTTCATAAATGGCAATGATTTTTCATTTATTTGCAATGTGCAGCTTTTAAGGAAATAGCCTGGAAATTTTGAAGTTTCGATCGTATTTATCTTAGTCCGTCCAAGGGCTGTGATGCGGATTTGTTTTTTGAACAAAGCCCTTATTACAATGTTAATAAAGTGTTTTAAAAAGGTAAAGTTGCAAGAGCATTATTTTTTTCATAGACCGATCCAAAGTCCCTTTAGCAGTTAAAGGAAAGCATCCGAATACAATGGTTTTGACATCCATTAATCTTTTGACCATCCCATATGTGGGACATCTGTTTCTTCCTGAAGCGCACCAGACCGGAGCCCCCGGGAAGGGAGGGGGAGAGTAGACAATTACAAGGCGAGCCTGGGTACTGAACGCGTGGAGGTGTTGTGACGTCACAAGAGAGGATGGACTTTTCTCCGTTAAAAGCATTAGAATCATACGGAAAAGTAGAAGAAACTAAGATGTTTTGTGCCTTTTATGGATACTAATGGGAAGTCAGCAATCTCTATTCTTAATACGACATACTTGATAATAGTTATTAAGCTATAGACTACATAAAAATATAAAATTGCCTTATTTTGCGTTAGTTTTATTGATTTCTGTTCTTTTGTTCTAGCAATCATTATGCTTCCGTTTGCTGCGTCCCAGGCTGTAAGTAAAGCTAATTACAAAAGAGGAGAAAATGTAAAAGTTTTCACTTTTCCCAAAAAACGAAGAAAAGCGGGCCGAATGGACTAAAAATATTCCAAGAAAAAATTGGTCCCCAGGAAAAAATACGCATGTTTGTATTGAGCATTTTCGAGATGAAGATCTTTTAGACGTTGCTATTTTAAAATCAGATGGGGCACTTTTAACTGTAAAAAGAAAGCATTATAAATTAGAACCGAATGCTATCCCGTGCATTTTTTCGAGCTTACCAGCCTATATATCCGATATTACCAAAAAACAAGAAAGAACTGATTCTACTAAAACAAGAGAAAACGTTTAGGAAAAAGATATTGAGGAAACCGAAAAAAATAATGCAAAGGAAAATATAAATTCTTTTGTAATTAAGAAATGTATCAAGAGTTTCATGGCAATTCTATGTTAAGAAAATTTCACCTTTTATTATAAATTAAACGCAGATCCCTTTCCACTGCACATACCAAAGCTTAAGGTTCAATGCGGATCTCATGGTTGATTTATTTATTTAAAAAAAAAAAAAAGAGAGAAATCTATTTGCTGGATACTTAGAAAAACAAAAATATAGAAGGTATTTATTAAAGAAATATTTCCAACTAAACGGTTTATCGGAATTTGTTGAAAATTCTGAAATTAAGTATGTATTGTACAAGTTTTTAAAATATTAATTGTGGAAATTTCTGATTATATTCCTCGTGCTACTAGTGTTTATTGACATTATTGATCAGATTTCTTCCATAGAATTCAATACAAACTCTTTGAAATCCCATCCTCTCTTGTGACGTCACGAAATGGCTTAAGATGACTATTTATGAATCTGGATATTTTTAACATCAATTCTTTCAAAAAGCTTACTAAAACGAACCAAAACTAAATAATGTATTTCAGTTTTTAAGTAAAATTAATAAAAATTATTATTTTACTTAAAAATATATTTACTTTTACTTACTTAAAAATATGACTTTATGCTTATACAACGTATAAGTTTAATCCATATACATATTATTTTAGATAAATGATAACATTGAGTAACCATTATATTATTTAGAATGTATTTGCTACCCCGAAATGCAAAACATACTGCATACAATGCTAAAACTGCTTTAAATTCAGTACCAATTTATTTCATTAATTTCTGACAAAAAATATTGTTGATTCACTATTATTTAAGAACAAAGTGTTGTAAAACGAAAATGCTATTTCAATGCGTCATAAAAAATTAAGCTACTCGTATTTATTGGCATTATTAATTCCATTTCTTCCATTGAACTCAATGCAAACTGTTCCAAATCCAATCCTTTCTTGTGACGTCACGAAAACCAGTACCCAGACCCCCTCTTGCTTTCTCCTCTCTCTTTCTTCAGTCGCGGCGACCCCGACCAGACGCTTGAGTTACCCCTCTCCTGGAGATCAAAGTTCTAAAGATCACTGAGGTAGAGGTTTATCTGATGGAGGAAGAAAGTAATCGGGGATTGGGGCTGAATACAATTTTTAGAAATAGTAATACAACCCCTAATTCTCGACTCTCTCAGACTCCTTGCACACAATAGTTAACGACCCTTAATTACTTTTCGAGGAATCGGGAATTCGATGAATCGGCCCCTAACCGAATCACTCAGCAATGCGGGGTTGGAAACGTCGTCTTAATGTACATGTTAATAATCACTTTAGAAGAAGTGTTGAAGTGATAGTAAACTTTCCGACCACGTTTTTTCAAAAACTAATCCGTCTTTCACCAATTGCATTTGATAAAAATTGCTATTTCAGAATTGTTTCTTTCATTACATTTATGAAATTGTCTGAGGAAAGCCCATTGTTTATGAAACTTGGTTAAGAAATTAGACGCACACTTCAACACTTCTTCCAAAGTGATTATTAACAGGTACATGAAGACGACGTTTCCAACCCAGCATTGCTATGAGATTCTAAACCGTCCATGCAAGTTTGTTAGTCTAGTAGCGAATCACCCTGAATATCTATTACAATTACGTATAATTCAGTTAATTTGAAAGTGGCTTGGTAAAATTTTTTTTTTTTTTTAAGTTATTGAATTATTCTTCAACTTCATGCAGTGATTTTTTTATGTATTAAAAAAATAGGGGATCTATTAAAAAAAGAATCTTTCAAGGAGGTCTAAGTAGTAAAAAGGTTGGGAACACCAGACTATGAAATTTTTGTTCCAGGTATTTTTGCTTTTTAAGGTAAGTTTCTGCATATTTATAATTTGTAGTAATTTGTGGAAAATAAGATGCATAGGTTTGATGTTATCCTGCGACCAGTGAAAGAGTTGCATTTGTGTCATGATTTAGTCTGTATAAGGTCTTTGTAAACTTGCTTTTGTTGCAAGACACTTGACTGTCCCTCTGAAACCATCACATACACTTCTTCCATGAGTTGTTGCATAAAAATGCCACTCAGCAGAAACACCAAAATCTTTATGGTAACACAAGTTTAAGGAAAGCTTTACATTTTGCTCCTGAGCCATTAGAAAAATAATATATTTTTTCCAGGAATGGAATAACAAATTCTTTAAGAAACATAGTGAGCTTTTTAAGAAAAGTGTAGACCAATAGTGTTTGTTAAACATTCCAGAATCTTTCTTTCTTTTCTTTTTTTCTTTTTTTTTAAAGTACGATCTCATGCTCAAATTTTGCAGAGATTTAAAGAAATAGAAAGGAATCAGTGTGATTTTTTTGAAAAACTTTTATTCATATTAATTTTTTTATTAAAAAATTAAAATATTTAAAAATACACAAATGCGATGTATTATTTTAAAGCCCATAATACTTTGAGAAGACAGTCATACATTTATTTTATGACTGTTTATTTTATTTAAAAAAAAAAAAAAAAAAAAAAAAAAAAAAAAAAAACTCAATTCTAGACTGAATCATTTAGATTTATGTAGAGGGAAGTTGCTGCAAAATTGCAATATTTTCCAAGTTTAAGATGTGTAACTCGGAAATGAAAACAGATAAGCCCTTAATATTTTATATTTACATTTACTATTTAACAAGTGTAAAAAATTAGAAGAAAATCGGGAAACATGCTGTTGAAAGTTATTTTAAAATTGGATCACATGACATGGGATAACCTCTCTGACTGTTCGGGTGTTATATTATAATGTTTACAATTTTGCTCTTTGGTTGAAATATAATAACTTGCATTACCACTTCAATGTAGGATTGACTGAAAAATAAAAGACTCAAATAAAAACTATTTCAGTAAATTTTTTTATTTAAAGATTTAGAGCATATCACTAATGTGAAATATAAATTTGAAATTCTACAACTGATTATCTTTCCTCTATCATCTTATTTATAGCATCCAATCTTTGTTTTAAACAGTCTGCTTCTAAAGCATAAGCTTGTTTTAACAAATTATCTAGTTGACCTAATGTATCATCTTCAAGTTGTTTGCATTGTCTGAAAATAGAAACAAATAATTATGTATGAAAATTGCTTAATAGTATTAAATTACACACCCCCCTTTCTTACTTGGCGTTTATTTGGCTAGTTTTTTAAGATTCGGAAATCTTAACCTGCATGCTTTTAAAAATTTAGGGTGGCAGTATTTAATATACACTTTAACTCAGGTCATACTGGCTCCATAATTTTTGTTCATCTTGGATTTGTTAACCATTGAGTTTCTGTACTGAATTTTTTGAATGATTTTACAATGCTATTAGGGCCAATCGGATTTTATGGTGGCTAAAGCACCGTACTACGGTTTCGGGTTCAACTCCCGTCAGGAGGGGTTCGATCCCCGTCTGGGCGCGCTTGTCATTTGTCCGTCCCTTCATAGGGGGCGACGTTGGTACACTTACTAGGTGCCCACATAATAAAGTGCGCAACAATTCCGGCCAGTTGTAGCCAAAGCCTTCCAAGGCAGCGGCCGGCCATTCATTGAAAAGAAAAAACAAAAAAACCAATACTATTAGGTAGAGATGCACTGGATATCTGGAAAATATCCAATATCAAGCTAATTTTTCGATATTTGAAATATCATCGGATATCCAGCTTACCACTACATTAATTATCAACAGTCAACTCTGCGTCTCCCTACTCTAAGAAAAATCTGATGTGGACAACACACGACTTCCTTACACGTCTATTAAATCAAAAATATTTTCGGCGTACTTCATCTAAACTTATTTTGTTTGAAAGAGCTAAAATACTGCAGTAATACTAAGGTTTAGCGATTTTTAGCCAAATATTTCATTATCGCCAAGCTGGGTTCAATTTGAGAGATTTCCTTCTGACACATAATTTGGCGATATTTCATCAAAAGCCGAAAAGCTGGAGATAGTTTGCGAGATTTTGGGGATAGCCAAAGTAGTAATTGGCCACAGACTTTCAATGAATTGAGTGTATCCACAAACATTAATGTATTTAAAGTCATTTCGCTGACCCTGTAAATAAATTACCCAGTCGATTGCAACCAAAAAAGATGTTGAAAACAGATCTAAATGCAAAATTTCAAAATTCTACGGGTAAAAGTTTTAGAGTTTTGCAAAATACGAAATAATTTTTGGCGTCAAATTTGGTGATATCTCGGCAAAACTTGCCAAGAACGATAAAAATGTCTAGATTTTGGGCATGGACCAAACAATGACTGACTGCAGATGTAATATATTGAAGAAGTCCATAGACATTAATGTATAGAAATTTTTTGGGGAGGTCCTGTAAATAAACTCCAGTAGATTGGAACCAAAAATTGAGACGCACAACTAGATGTTACGACAATCTTATATATAAAATTTCAACAAACTACGACTAATAGTTTTTGAGATTTGAGACTTATACATACACACGTACACCAAAAGTCGCCAAGCTTGGCGACTTATGGCGTAATTCTTAAGGGTGGAACCTGACCGTGGTCGGACCATCACCTATATCGTCGGTGGTAGGTGGGTATCGTCGGTCGGACATATAATAGGACAGTAATGTGCTTGAAATGGATGATTGTCTCTACAATCGCCATTGATCGTAATGTATTGGAAATATTTTGAGTGTTCCTGTAGCAGAACTATAAATGATAAAGTCACTTTTTTTATGGAGAAATTCATTTTGTAACCCGTAACAACATATATCACTTCTGAGTCGTTTGAAGTAGCCTAATACCTCTAAAATAAGCTTTAATGAATTTCGGCTCATAGAGCGTAATGTATTTAAAATGTTTTGGGCTGCCCTGTAGCTAAACGATCTTGTCGAATGCGACCGAAAGAGGAGGTGCACAACTAGATATTACATCAATCCTAAATATAAAGTTTCAAATTTCTACGTCTAATAGTTTTTGAGATATGCGAGTTTGATAAATTTCGGCCCATAGAGCGTAATGTATTTCGAATCTTTTGGGCGGTCCTGTAGATAAACTATGCAGTAGATTGATAAAAGGGGAGGTGCACAACTAGATGTTACAACAATCCTTAATATAAAATTTCAACACTCTACGACCAATAGTTTTTCAGACATGCGAGTTACACGCATACCAGTGGCGGCTCGTCATTAAGGGCCAGAGGGGCCTGGCCCCACCGACTAACCACCGTCTAAATCAAAGTATCTTCCTATTATGCAAGACAGGTCTTTCAATAATTTACCTTCATTGGAAAAAAATGCACGCATTTTACTCTTCTTTTTAATACTATCCATAAAAAAAAGCACTTAAAAAAGCGATAGTTATACGATTTTCCCCCTATCTAAACCATGCAAGGACCATGGGCGGGCTTGCCCTGAATTTGGCGTCTTTTCTCTGTTCACCGGGTTGACATATTTGGCATAGAGCACAAAAGTCTTACGCAGAATTAACTTGGCTTCCAAACTGCTTATTTGGCGCTGCCTTCTGGGCCCAGATCTTCGGGCCCTCGCATGGTGATCTACACGACCGTACGGGGAAATTTCGGCAATCGGTAGCTATTGGCGAAATTTTCCGCTCAGGAGGAAATTATTTTTTATTTGCGTGATCGTATTTTTGCAGTGCAGATATTTTTCTGTTTTGTTTTCTTGATTCACGAAAAGCGATGTATAAATGTCTTTTTTATATAGGTTGATATTGATTTTAAAATAAATAAATCATCTAAAAATTATGAACAGGCAGCTATAAAGAACATAAATATTAGTAAATAATTAAATGTGGCTTTTTGTTTAGTAATAAAGTAAACTTTTCAATTTAACATAATTAGGTAAAAAATAGCAAAAGTTGTATAGTAATTTTGATAATCATTTGAGAAATTTTAAATACGTACGCTGTGTGAACGTGGGGATAGGTTGTTCTATATGTATATATATTTACGCGAATTTAATTGGCACTATTTTTTTCGGGCCCCACCACTGAAACAGGTCACAAGCCGCCACTGATGCATACATACATACGGTATACGGCATACGGCAGACGGCATGGAAAAACTTTCGCTAACTTCCTAAAGTTTAGCCCGCAACTGTTCAAAGGTTGCCTATGCTTGGCCTATAAATCAAGCTGCTGAAATCTGGCTACTAAGATGTTTTCTAATAATTTTTCAATTCTAATTGAGCCTTGGATTAGATTGTGTTGTTTTGTGTTGCGTACTTTATTGAACTAGAGGATAAAACCCGTTGTGGAAACCATTACAACGGCGCTAGAATGTCTGAACTCAGAATATTTAATATTTTCCCTTAAATAAATAAGTTCAATTTTTATTATATACCGAAATCAGAATTGCTACTCTGCAGAACTTTCTCGCATCCAAAACATTTCGTTTGGTAGGAATATCCTCCTCTATACCAATGCTTACTGCACAGAAAGCCATTTTATTTTTGGAAAAAAAAAAAAAAAAAAGTTATTAAACTGTTAGCCCAGGCAAATAGGACCAAAATAAGGCCGTGCTGCCCGAAAAATAGAGCAGAGCTGGAGATGATTTTAATCCACCGTCGGCATCCCAAATAAGTGCTGGATGTATTTTGCGAAGTAAATTTAGGTGGGCTTAACTTTTAGGAGCCAAAAAACGGCGAAATTTTGGCACTTTTTTCAGTTTTTCGCCTATACCTTGAAAACGGTGCGTCGTACGGAAATATGATTCATTACAAAATTAAAGAGCATAAAATTCCGCGTCTAATGAGTCCTTAAAGTTAAATTCGGTTCAGCGGTTTAGCCACAATCAATTGTCAAAAATGGGCAATTTTTGCCAACGTAGCGGAAAAGTCAGTTTAACGCCTGTAATTCAAAAACGGCTAGCCCAAATGAATTAACGCAAAGAGCTTCCACATAGGTCAAGTTATTCGAACTTATAGATACATATGTTTTGCATAATATCATTATATATATATGTGTGTGTGTGTGTGTAATAATAAAATAAACTTTTCTAATTTAACCTAATTTAATTTAATGTTATTTGAAAAAGCTTCTTTAATCTCAGTTACTCTTACTGTAAAGTTTGTTTCTCGGCCATACAAATATTACGCTCGGAGACGTTTTTTGAAGTTAGATAAGGAGTGAAATTGTTGATTCAGCAGTATTTTCAGTTTCCTGTGGTTTCATTACTACGCGCTTGTAGAACTCCTGGGTAAGCAGGTGTTTCTCATGTCTTGTTTGACAATCGAGTTAACTAATTATGTTTGAGAGTAACGCCTTCGCGATCGTGCTGCACCCTGCCAACAGGTGTAGTAACTAAGGAGTATTTAAGCGAGAGTGCGGAAATTTCGAGAGCTTAGCTTAGTTTTTTAGGAGTTTGGAACGTGAAGCTCAGCCATAGATCCGAGCTTTAGCTTTTAGACTGCGATGTAAGAAGATAGCCTCGGAGCTAAAAGGTCGCCGGCCTGACTCCTGCCCTCTGTTCGAACTTTGAAATAAACTATTCAACCTAGAACCCCAATGGATTTGTGTCGATCATTTCAACAAGAGATGGCGTAAGCCCATTCCTTACAAAAGCCGACAGGATTGTTTCTGCGTGGGAACCACCAAGAAATCGAGGAGTTCGCTTACGCTGACGGACGCCGATCAGACGCCGACATCTCGTCTGGGGAGTCGGGCTGGCTGCGGAAAGGACCCAACTTTCTTTTCGCCGCATGCTTCCCAAACAGACGCGAGAGCAGGAGCAGAGACAACAGCCATTCTTCCATATTCTCCGAGGAGCGGACGTGAGGAACCAGGGATTCAGCGCGGACGACAGCAACTATGGTTCTCCCAACAGCCGTTTGATCCTCTCTCCATAGTCCGATGTGTCGCCGATACCTTCCCGTGCAGTTACCGACGTCGCTCTCTGTCATCATTGAAACACACGATGATCATGAACGATTGTGCATTCCCCGTATCAAAAGACAGAGCGTCCGGCTACGAAAATAATGATGACAGACGTTTTCTTACGCATAATTCAAGGATGAACGATCTCGCCCGGTGGAAGCAGATGTTCCGGACACTGACCGACGGGGAACTTAAATTTTGACGGGACACCATTCACAATTGAAAAATTACACAGTTTTTTTTTTTTTTTTTTTGTGGAACTCAAGAGTTTAAAAGAAGATTGGTATTTTGTAGAAAAAATATTAGTGTGTTTTTTTTAAATTTATTTTGTGAAGATGCAAGGTAAGGTGTTTTTCTCTCTATTAATGATAGTGATGTGTTAGTTAGTTATTTAATATCTGTTGAAAAAATAAATATAAAAACGTGTTATGATAGTCATGCATGATGATACTATTTATAAGTTTGAAAGTTAATATAAAAATGCCATTAAAGTGTATATTATATAAAAAGTGATGACAATTTTTAAGTTCTATAACTGTAAATTTTAAATTTTTATTGTAATAAGGTCAAGATGAAGTTGGTAGACATTCCCCAAATTAAGTTAGCCATTCAATCAGCTAAGTCAGACACAATTAAATCAGTACATTGTTTTATTTTTGAAACAGATAAGCAGAAGAGAAATCGATCTAATTTAAGGGAATTTGAGGGATTCCAATTTGAAATTGGGGATGCAGAATTTGAACGATAGCTAAAATATGTTATTGATAATTTTGATAAAATTAAATTAATTAGAATTGCTAATTTTTTTCAATTAGAACCTTCGGATTCAAAAGAGGAGACAGCACATAAGCTCCTATCCACCTTCAGGGATTTGGAGACTTACAGTGAAACCTTTACGATAAACAGTGATATAGAGGATGCTGACAATATAGCTGACGATGACAAAACCCAAACCTCGAAGAAAAATGATAGTAATAACGAATCTGCAAAAACCGAAAGTCGATTAGTCCCTTCGTCAGAATTAGTAAACAGTAATGGGAATTCTCAGCAGCTGAAAAAGTCAAAAGAACTGTCATCCATAATACCCGAAAAGAGAGAAACACAAAATTATGATAGAGCTTTAGAAATAATTCCTTTTGCCCCCGAGTGAGGAATGGAATGGAAGAATTGGGTTGTTTATTTTGAGGGTTATTGCAATGATGAAAACTTGGATAATGTGTGGAAAATAAGAAATATACACAAGTTCATTAAGGGAAAGGCGCTTACTTTATTTGTAAATAATAGTTTAAATGTTCTACATTGGGAGGAGTTAGTGCAATTATTCCATGAGGAATTTACTACCCCTGGAGAACCATCCCTCAATTATTTTTCAAATATTGTTTTCAGAATAGGAGAAAATGTTTTCGAATATTACCACAAAAAATTACAGGTAGGAAGAGCTTTGGAACTGGAACCAAAATTATTATTAGATGTATTAACGGACGGGCTACCTAAAGAATTGAAACAACTTGTTGTGGTAAATTCTCCTAAGACAACAACCGAATGGAGGGACTTAGTACATAAACTAAACAAAATGCAGATAGTAGACAAAAGACATCAACCTCCAACAAATTTCCAACCAAACTCCCAGGGCTTTTGCCAGTGGCGACCCATTAGGCCAAATAATGAATCTCAACCCAATCTTTCAAACTCAGCAAAACCCTGGAACTATAGACATCCGAACGCAAATAACCCGCCGCGATCATACCCCCCTCACAATAGTACATACGTACCCAGGGGATTTAGGCCCAATACTCAGAATACCAATACAAATGTACATTATCAGGAATACTTACCACCATCTCCTTGCCAAATATGTCTAAGTTATAATATTACTAATGGTTTTCATTGGCATAAAGACTGTCCTCTTAAAAAATTAACTGTGACTCAACAACAGATTGTTAGCATTCTAACAAAAAATACCAGTCAAGAGACCGCTACTTCAGAATATCACAACACATGTAGCTCAGTGGAGAGTACAACTAACTCTTTTGGACAATTAATTTTACCCGGGCAACTTACTCAAAATGGATCCAAACATAAACAAACTCAAAAAGTAGTTAGAAAAGTACATGAAACTGAAGCTATACATTGTTTAATTGACACCGGAAGTAGCATAACAATTTGTCCAAAACATATCGTTAAGAAATATCACATTCAAACTCAATATGATAAATATGGTATCAATGCTGCTCAAACTCAAGGTATTTTAAAATTAAGAGAAAAATGCCTTGTAGATTTGACACTTGGTGATATTACACGAACTGTGGAAATGTATGTGGTAAACAATAACTTACCTTATGTCTTAATTGGTCTACCACATTGTTGTGCTTTCAAACTAGATATAGACTGTACACAAAATAAAATTTCGCAAATGGGAAAAAATATATTACTAATGTCACTTCAAGATGATGTTTCCACAGAAAAAACCTTGCATTTAGTGACAGACAGAGATTATTGTATTGAAAACAATCAAAATGAGGTTTGTCAAGATAATTATTGTAATGAAAATAATTCAAATAATGTGTATCCCAATTGTGATGATGAATTCGTATCATATGAAATGAGTGATGACTTCCTCAGTAAGATACAAATCGATCAGGATGAAGCTAAAGAGCTTGATTTTACTCCAGCCACTGAGGAAAATAATCAAAATCTTCAGTTAGCCAATAAAAGTAAACTTCCTGCTCTCTTAGCTAAATACGTCAAAATTTTCGCAAAAACAAAATATGATGTAGGTAGAATTAACATGGAACCACAAAGAATTCATTCAACATCTGAATTACCAATTGCACAAAGAGCTTATAGAACCTCCCCTAAGGAGGAAGGTGAAATAAGAGAACACATTCAAAATTTATTACAAGCGGGTCTAATTAAAGAAAGCTATTCCCCTTACTGTGCAGCCGTCACTTTGGTGCTTAAGAGAGAGGAAGGAAAGAAAACACGTCTTTGTGTTGACTTTCGTAAACTTAATGCTATTATGAAAACAGGCGCAGAACCATTACCTAGAATTGATACTCTTCTTGATAAATTAGCAAAATTAGAATTCTTTTCCACACTAGATCTCGCGAGTGGATATTGGCATGTGCCCGTGCATCCCCGAGATACTGAAAAATTGGCTTTTGCTACCACAATTTGGGTTATTTGAATGGAAAGTTCTACCCTTCGGATTGCGCACAGCGCCAGCAATATTTAATCGTACCATAAGAAGAATTCTAAATAAATACAAAATTGATTTTGCATGTAATTATTTTGATGACATTATTGTTTTTTCTCAATCTCAAGAAGAGCACCTACATCACTTACAAATATTATTTGACATTGTTAAAGAAAATTTAAGGCTGAAGTTATCTAAATGCACTTTTAGTAAAACTAAAATTAATTTCCTTGGCTATGAAGTCGCTAATGGTTGCATCACTCCTGATAATCCAAACATTGAACCTATTGCAAAGTTGAAACAACCGACCAATGTAAAAAGAACTACAGAGAGTTCTTGGATCTATTAATGTTTATGGGAGGTTCATTCCTCAGTATTCTAAGACCAGGACACCATTAAATAATCTACTTAAGAAAAATGTCTCCTATGTTTGGGATCAAAATTGTGAAGATGCTTTTCAAAAATTAAAAAGTGCATTAATTCAAAAGCCAATTTTAAGGCTCTATGACCCATGAAGTCCTTGTCATCTTTTTGTTGATGCTTTAAGTTATGGAGTGGGTTGTGTTCTGAAGCAGGAAAATGAAAAGGGAGTTTTACACCCATTGGCATATCATTCGCGTAACTTAAGAAGTTATGAACAAAATTATGCTATTACCGAATTAGAATGTTTGGCTATTGTGGATGCCTTGGACAAATTTTATCATTATTTACATGGGCAAAAATTCGTCATACATACTGACCATGCGGCTTTAACTTGGCTAAAAATGTTAAAAATTTAAGGGGGCGTCTTTTCCGCTGGTCCCTAAATCTTAGTATGTTTGATTATGAAATTAAATATCTAAAGGGCTCCACTAATATTGAAGCTGATATGCTGTCCCGGTCACCTGCTGTAGAACATATCTCGCACCATGTCCATCTTCTTGATGTAAATGAAATTAAAGAAACTCAAAAGAAAGAAAATGTCATAGTAAATGGTAAAAATTTAATTGAAGTAAATGATGTTATTGTAATTAAGAAAAAAGGACTGTATAAGATTTATGTACCTATGTCTTTAAGATTACCCCTGCTCGAGAAAACTCATAACCAATTTGGACATCCAGGAATATACAAAATGGTAAATTTAATTACACCTCAATATTATTGGCCTCATATTAATATAGATATTGAAAATTATGTCAAACATTGTCACACATGCCAAATAAACAAAAAATGTAAACAGAAAAGATTTGGATTATTGCAGCAAGTACCTCCAACTGATAAACCTTTTGAATGCCTCTCATTGGACATAGTTGGTGGGTTTAATTACTATAATTCTACTAAAAAGTACTTGCATTTGGTTACAGACCATGCAACTCGTCATGTGTGGGGGTTTCCATCTAAAAGTGTCACAACAGAAACTTATACAAACTGTTTAAAAGAAATATTTCAAATTCAAGTTCCAGAAAAATTGTTAACTGACAGAAATGCAGCCTTTACTTCTTCAAGATTTAAAAAATTTTTTTAATTATAATGTAAAACATTTAATGACATGCAGTCATCACCCACAAACGAATGGGAAAGTGGAACACCTGAATCCGACTATTGTCACAAGGTTAAAATGCAAAGTCAACGCTTCATCAACAAAAGTACCATGGACTAAATTACTAGAGGAAGTTTTAAATCAATATAACATAACTCCACATTCTGTTACACTGTTTTCACCAAGTTATTTAATGTACGAAACTTTACCTTATGATCCATTATTGCCAAACAATAATTATTATCCACCTCTTGATGAAGCACGTAAATTAACTAAGGAAAGAACTATACAATATCATAACAAAAACAAAGTCAGATATGACGCTCGCTTTCTCCCTGTAAAATTTAAAGTAGGTGATGAAGTAATATACGAAGAATTTGAATATCCTAATACACGTAAATTAAGTCCACCCTATTCAGGTCCATATAAAATAATACAACAACTTTCTGAACTAAACTTTGAAATTGACAAACCTAGTCCTCATTTTAATAGAAGTTCTGAGATTGTGCATTCATCTAAACTAAGCTATTATAATAATCTACAAAAATTTAAACTACACCATGAATAGACCTTTGTGAAGAGTATAAGTTTGAGCCAACTTAAAAGGCTAACAAAATTATACCACCCTGTACGAGGTAATGCTCCTGTACATCTGTGGTTTTTTCTCAATTCAATTTTAATTTTCAATATTTTTACATTACACACTGTATATATCACACAAAATTTTGTCTCTTTTTACATTTGTATTTACCCATATTGCCAAGAATTATACTATGTTGTAAATATAGTCATTTATATCTTACTAGCCGCCAAGGCGTAAAGCTTCGCCGCCCAATATTATTTAGTTCTCGGCTTCACGGTTGGTTTACATTGGCGAAAGTTGCCAACAGTAGCTTTGTGCTACTGTTAGGTGTCTAAGAACATCTTGCATACTAAACATCTGCATACTAAAAAAAAACTACTCTAAAACTTCTTCATATACACAGTTGAATATTTCAGAAGCAGGCCATACTATTCTCTCAAAAATTATTATAAAATATTAAAAATTATCTTATCTTATATATAATAAAATCCGAGAGTAAACATTGTATGTAGCTATGTAGGTAGGTAGGTTTGTGACCACACCGATGTTCTTGCGCGCGTCTCTCGATCGCATTGCGCCGAGAGGGTGGGTCGCAGACCTACCGAATTTTTCATACGGCTTCACTGGGACAGATCCTAAGACGCCTCGGAGCGATTTTTCCGAAATTCGAATTAGAAAATGTTTTATTTTATGTTTTGTTCGATTTTTAGCGATTTTTCTCGCTTAATACGTAATAACACCGGTAATTGCACTCGCAGTAAAAGGAAATTTAAATCATCGGATAGAGGAGAAAATTTTCTTTTAAAAACTGTTTGTTCGGATCGTGTAACATAATTTGCAGATTTTGGGGAATTTTTTAAATAAAATTAAATTTGACGCTGACTTTCGTAAAATATTTTTAAAACTGCTGCATCTTAAATTCTATCCGTCATAACTTTTTTATATTTTGTCAAATGACGGAGCATACATTTCGCCCTCTTTTAAAAGAAAAACCAGAGGAAAATATAAATTAGGAGATTTTTTACGAATTTTCAAGTAAAGAAGGATTTTCATTTCAATCGCAGCAGCTTAAAAACTTCCGTATGATATCTTGCGGTTTGGTTGTCTTGGAGACAGTAACAATAATTAAAATTGCCAGTTGAAAAAAAAATTATTTAAAAATAACCGAGTTTTCACATGTGAAATGTGCGTCACTTTGACGTCACGAGTTTAAAACCCCTTTCGAAACTCAATCAGAATAACGGACTCACAAGCAAAACATACGCCGCGAATGTGAAATAATTCTATATTTTACTTTACGTTGACAGAAAAATAATTGAATGCTGTTTTTTCACAAGTGAATTATCCAGCATTATTTTCAATTGAGATTTTAAACGGGTCACGTTTTCGAAGAGCAGGAAATATATTGCGGTGTTAAACAGGGTCTGATTATGACCAACAGGGGGCCCCGGGCATTGATGGATTTGGGGGCCCCCCGTCTATAAAATTTGTTTTATTTTTTATAAAAAAGAACAACATTTGAATTTGGGGGCCATTTCGAGCCGGGGGCCCCTGGGCAAAGTCCCGATTTGCCCGTGCGATAATAGGGCCCTGGTGCTAAATACTCCAATTTGACAAGAATTATGCGTAAAAATTTATGGAGAGCTGATTTAGTGGCAACAATAAAGGGAAATGATTATCGTTTATGCTAATGCATAAATTGCAAAGAATCACCAAAGTGTAATAGACTACATTCGTGGCAAATATCTAGACCGTTTCTTTAAATTAAGCATTAACGGTTGCAAAACGAAAATATATTGTATGGGTATCAGTAAAAGATAGTATTAGTAAGTAGATATGATAAGGCAATATTGATCAAAGCACAATATACCGCATTAATAAATATTTCGTGAAACTAAGTCTTCTATTCATTTTTCAACAGCCGTATTACATCACAGCTAACAAAACATTAAGTAATTCTACGTCGGGTTAATATATCCCGCGGTAGTTTCAACAGAAAAGACTGTAACACAACTTTTTTGTTGGAGATTCTGTTTTGTCACAAGTAGTTATGATCGCATTTTAGGAAAATGTTCTCTTCTTGCCTTGCGAAGAGCGGGTACACAACTATTTAATTATAAAATAAAACGGTTCTCCACATCATGTAGTATCTAAGGTATTAATGGCATAATTTAAATCTAAAAAAGGGTATGATGCAGAAATGAGACATTTTGAAAATTAGGAATTTTCACTGCAAACCGTCACGCTTTTCTTTTCTGATCGCGAATGATACCGACATAGTTTTTTGCGTCATAATATTAACAATGGTCTCAGGTCAGTACTTATACTAACTTTACAAATAACTACAAACGCAGCTAGTTATAATCATTCTGCTTATTTTTAGATCACAAATCACTGGAATCAATTCGAACTATACATATAAGAAAAAGTTTCTTTCTCTACCGTGCGGAGAACGGGTACGCAGCTAGTTATAATATATTATATAATAAATATAATATATATATAAAAATATTCAATTCACGGAAATTTTGCAGCAATCAGTGCGGCCGGAATATTTTCGTTAACTGACGAATATCCGTTTCTTTTTCTCCTGTCAATTAAAGGAACTTATTAGCAATTAGTTTAAGTTTCTCGAGACTGAAACCTCCAGCTTTCATGAATGTACTTATTTCAGCTAGAGCATACTGAAATCCAATTTCTTCAGAATATTGGGAAAATGAAATCTTCAGATAGGGAATCTTTATGCTGAGCCCAAAGTTCAGGAACATTTTCCACTTCTCCAAATGCACCAGGGAGTGCGGAAATTATTCTTTGAAAAAGGAGAGATAAATTAATGTATAAAGACGAATTTTTCTTAGAATGTAAGGAGATAGCATTAAAGAACGGATTCTAGACTAATGTTAGGCGTCTAAGCATAGCTGTGTACTGTAAAAATTATTCTAAAACTTTTTTATATACACAGTTGAATATTTCAGAAGTAGGCGATACTACAGAAACAGCGTCAAAAGAACGGATTCTAGATAAGCCTACATACAATTGTCCATGACAGAACACTGGTTTAGATAGGTCTAAGCAAATTTTATCAAAAGTTTGGCCTTGTGACTTATTTATGGTCATAGAGAATGCTAGTCGAATAGGGAATTGTTTGCGTTTAAATTTAAAGGGCATATTTGCATCTGATGGAGTCAAATAAATACTAGCTATAAGGAAAGTTTCATTGTCATCATTCTCTATCTTCTTTGCTTCTATAATGTTGCGCTGCAAACCGGTAACAATTAGGCATGTCCCATTACACAGACCTTTAGAAGGAGACATATTTCTTAAAAGCATGACAATGGCTGCACACTTAACATGGAGTTTATGAGGGGGCATTCCTGTTAGAGTAAAACTATTTAAAAACTCAGGATATGTCAGCGTATCCTGCGGATCTTCACTAATCACAGTGTCTACACTTTCAAAAGTAACCTCAGATCCTGGTAAACAATTTAATACACGCTGATTAATTTCCATGGCTAATTCATTAGTAACAGTTAGAATAGCACGCATTTTAAGCTGTTGAGGCGTCACAGTTGCAAAATCTATACTATTATAGAGTTGCTTAACGGGATCTTGAACAGGGGGAAAACATACTCATAGCAGTTTAATTTTCGTTCCATTTTTAGCTTCTCCAACATCTAAAAGCCAAGCTGAAAATTCTCTTTCAGTCGCCAGACTTCGCATATTTTCTTTGAGGCTCATTATTTCAAACACAGACCAGAATCGGTGCTTCTTTAAGCAGCTACCAACAGTAAGTGATCTTGAGCATCTTAAAAAACTGGCAGTACTTGTCTAAAATCACCACCAAGTAGAACAACTTTTCCACCGAAAGGTTCTCTGCATTTTGTAAGATATTGAAGTAATCTGTCTACTGCTAGGAAGGCATAAATATGGGTCATTGGAGCTTCATCCCACAATATTAATTTTGTCTCTAATAATAATTTTGCTTCTTCTGAATTTGGCTTTAAACTGCATGTAGAGGTTGCATTAAAACTTAACGGGATTTTGAAAATCGAGTGTGCTGTTCTACCACCTGGTAACAAAGTCGCAGCTATACCTGTTGATGCTGCAGGAATAGCAAAATCACCCCTTCCTCTAATTGTGTACAGCAACGTTATATAAACAAAAGTTTTACCTGTTCCTGCAGGTCCATCTAAGAAATGGGTTCTTGCTTGCAGGTCCATCTAAGAAATGGGTTCTATCTTGCAGGTCTATCTAAGGCATATGGGTTCTTGCTGCATCGGCTGAAGTGTAATGTCAGTGTTCATCTCCCTCAAGAAAACCGAGATGTTTCCATTCCATTTGGAAAGTTTCGCACACTATTCCTCGAACCGTTTTTAAGTCATCGAAGCTCATAGCACCAGGTTTATGCAATAACAACATTCGTAGATAATATCGCTCAGTATCTTGTATACTAACAACTGGCATTCTTCCAATTATTTTGTGTCTCATTCTTTGACATTTTTTTCCATCTTGTTTCGTTACTGTCAAAGACATAGTAAATTGGAATATCAGAGTAAGTATAGTTTCGGGATCCTTCATCTGTGCAGTTCAGCTTAAACCATGCAGTTAAAGTTGTTTCTTTGACTGAGGCTCGTAAAGTAGCCTCCTCTTCCCGGCCTTCTTCATAAAATATGGGCTGTTGTTCTGGCAAATGAACTGCTAATCTCTGCACAACATGGGATTTGTGAGACATGGGGAACTTGTTCAAGCGCCACATTGCCTCGGGAGCACTTACATACCTACCATCAAGAAAGGTTAAAATTTCATCATGATGGACAATATTATCATTTTGCAGCCTAACAGAAGCAGCATCATGCCCTTTATATACATATTTTACACTCCTTATTGAAGCACATACTTCGACATTAATATGGGCATTGAATTTCTTCAATAGCCAAGGATTGTATGGTACAACCCATCGATTATCGACATCATACCGACCAACTTTCACTGGTTCTATGACCCTTCTTCTATAAACAGGATACCCATTAACATTTTCTACCCATAACCGCGAACCTTCTGTTTTAACATATGCATCAACAATATACTGTTTAAACAGTTTCCCACTACTGTGCAATATGCTAAAACCACTACGAATTGAAAGTCGGTATGCATAGTATTGTAATTGAGTTACCCGTATTCTTTTAGCCGAACGTCTATCTTCAACATGTTTCATTCCATCATACCATCCACTTTCACCTCTAGGGAACAGCAAAGGGTCACAAGAATGGTTCATAGGAGATATATTCCTACAGTTATCAGCCTTAGGATATATGCAAATGTCTCTATTTGCAGGAGGCTCACCGTCATCTCCAACAAATATGGCAGCAACTTCAGTTGTAGATGTTGGTGCGTTATACCTTCGCATATCTAAGTCTGGTTGTTCCATAAAAACCATTTTAACATTTACAATTGGGTTGATCTGTATTAGTTCGTGCATTTGTAAGAATGATTCAGCAAAGGGATTAATACTTCGAAATAAATCATCCAATTTTTCCATAACAGTTCGAAAGCAGTCTTTATTATTTTGCATGCGATAATCATTTGCCTCACTTGAATAAAAAATATAGAGTTGTCCATATCCAGGCTTGTTGCGTTCGTTTGAATATAGTGATGAAACCAAGTGATAAATTTGACCATGAATTCGGAAACAATATGGTCCATTTCCAGGAGGCGATTTTATTTCAGCTCCCATTGATGCAAAGGCTAAAGCAGCGTTGCATGACCTAATATGCTGTCTAAAGTTCTTCGCTTCGGCAGAATCACTACACAGTAAATCTTTTAAAAATCAGGTGTCTCATAAAGTGGTGGCAGTGACACTTTACCGTCATGGCAGCATCCCGTAAATTTTTTGCTGCTGTTTTCTTCATCTTTCCAACAGACCGCTTGGCAAAAACTGCAGCATTCTGTCAGGTTTCTGTCAGGTTAATGTTTACATTCAGCCGTTTTGAATTTGTTTTTCATAAAAATACTGTATCAAGTGATAACGTGCTGTACAAATATATTTCCTAATTGCAGCACCTGCACTGTTTATGAAAATAGTATTTAGTGTGCATAATATTCATTCCGCTCAATCAGCTCCATGGATTTGCTAATGTGTACTTTTCTAGTTTATTAACAATAATGATAACGTGATGTTTTCATTCAAACTGTCACGTATGATAATTAAATTAACATAAAACTATAATAAATTTAGCTGTTGCCATTAAGCAGTGTATCAATACTGTCGATTTCAATATCGTCGATTTTGGTACCGTGTACGTTAGCGTATATTCAAAAAATGTTTTCATTCAAGTTGTCACATGTTGATCAAGCTGTCACACGTTAAAAGTGGTCTAAAATCGGACCACTTTCGGCCGGTATACGATAGCGTATTATATATATAGATTGTCATGCTGTTATACTATTTTGTTGCATTTTAATTGTTGTAATATAGTGGTCACTTTATATGGAAAATTAATCCCAAAATTATTTGCAGATATAGTGTGATATTTTATAGTGTTGTATATACGTTACTATGCAGGAATATTTCGATTCTTTACACCATAGTGAAATTATATTAGCATTATTTTTATGAATAATATCCAGTACGTGTTTTGTATAGTATTTACTTACTTGATTATGATATATTTTATTAATTAACTCAGAAAAATAATAATCTGAAGATTCATCTACTTGAATGTGTTTACAAATGTTCGCAAATAGTACAATCTACCATCAGAGCCTCAAGTATTTTTGCTTTTCTTGTGTCAATAACTGTGGACGTTATAACAGATATAATCACTAAACTTTGGACAATGAAGTAGAGGGTCAACTGAACTAATGATTGTTTATATAAGGGATCCCTTGCGCGTTAATATTCTAAAATTTACAACTACTAGTGCTATTATGAATATTATTTTGAATTGAAAATTTTTCATGTCATAACTGTATTTTGAGAAATTGTGTATGGAGAAGGCTGGTGATCAGAGAAATGGTGATGAGAGAGATGAATTCTACATTCAGAGTTAAAAAAAAAAAAAAAAAAAAAAAAAAAGTTCAAAATTTCTATCTTGCTCCGTTCGGGTTGAGTGCCACCGACTTGCAGGCAAGCCGGTTGCCCTCCGCTTGGAGGGGGGATATGTAATAATAAAATAAACTTTTCTAATTTAACCTAATTTAATTTAATGTTATTTGAAAAAGCTTCTTTAATCTCAGTTACTCTTACTGTAAAGTTTGTTTCTCGGCAATACAAATATTACGCTCGGAGACGTTTTTTGAAGTTAGATAAGGAGTGAAATTGTTGATTCAGCAGTATTTTCAGTTTCCTGTGGTTTCATTACTACGCGCTTGTAGAACTCCTGGGTAAGCAGGTGTTTCTCATGTCATGTTTGACAATCGAGTTAACTAATTATGTTTGAGAGTAACGCCTTCGCGATCGTGCTGCACCCTGACAACAGGTGTAGTAACTAAGGAGTATTTAAGCGAGAGTGCGGAAATTACGAGAGCTTAGCTTAGTTTTTTAGGAGTTTGGAACGTGAAGCTCAGCCTTAGATCCGAGCTTTAGCTTTTAGACTGCGATGTAAGAAGATAGCCTCGGAGCTAAAAGGTCGCCGGCCTGACTCCTGCCCTCTGTCCGAACTTTGAAATAAACTATTCAACCTAGAATCCCAATGGATTTGTGTCGATCATTTCAACAAGGGATGGCGTAAGCCCATTCCTTACATATATATAAAGATGTTATGCAAAAGAAGAAGAAAACATTAAGCACATTACATTGGTCTATATCTATACTATTTACTCGAATTTAAATCTACCATTCTATAATATTATTATATACAATTGGTATGTTGATATTACATTATTATATGATATTCATTTCCCTGGGACCTCTACCAATAGCCATCTGGCCTGCTCCTTTTCCTTTGCCACTACTAGCAGTGAACTGCAAAGTGAAGATTAACGGTGAAGCGGTCCCAGTCAGCCCTGAAACAATTTTCCGCAGATTCCCTTTTCACATGAAATCACCAAAGGAGCTCGAGTCATACTTCGAATTTGAATTAGCCCCTATCCATTATCTCTTTTCGATGACGGTGGAATGCGGAAGACTAGAAAATGCGATCTCTATAAGCTGTTCAGCCCAATCGATGCTAATACAAGCAATGCGACCTTCGTTGTTGATGGTGGGTTCTTGTTACATCGATTTATGTGGAATACTAATGAAAAATTTTCCACTATCATTGAAAAATATATCAACTTTGTTAAAAATCACTATTGGTCCAATTGCACCATAGTGTTTGATGGACACCCTGAAGATAGTACGGAAAAAAGCATAAAATCAGCTGAACGTATCCGAAGAGCCCGTCCTTTGTCATCAGCATCTGTTTTGTTTGATGAAACTATGAGTGCAACAATGCCAAAAGAACGTTTCTTATCAAACGAAAGTATCAGAAACGTCTGACATCCACAAATACGAATAAACTGACTAGTAAAGATTTCCGGGTCAAGCAAGCCATCGAGGACGCAGATCTCTTGATTATAACAACTGCATTAGAAACATGTACACGTGAAAAAAATATGTTCATTGTTGGAGAGGACATATAATTTAATGGTCTTGCTGACAGCCAATGCAGCTCTCTCATCTGCAACGTCTCCTTTTTGCAACATCTATCTCTTAAAACCCTGGTAAAGGGAATCAGGATACCGTGATTTATGATCCCAGCAGTGTAAACTTTCAGATGACACACACACACAAAAAAAAAAAAAATTGTTGCTTCTGCATGCCTTCAGTAGGTGCGACAGTACCCACAGTACTCCTGTTCACTTTCTTTCCACAGGGCAAAATTAAATTTGTAAAGAAATTACCAAATAACTTCAGCCTTCAAAGTGCAATAGCCATTTTTTCAGATCCCGATGCAACACCTAGACAGGTTGGTGAAGCAGGAGTTAAGTTTATTGTGTATGTATACACGAGCGGCAGCGAAACATCGCTAAATTTGCTAGGCTACAATTATTGCAAAAATCCCTCCCAAAAAGTCCATTCAATTTAGCTTGTTTGCCTCCCACAGAAGCGGCTGCTCGGCCACACTCCCTGAGGGTCTACTTGCAAGTGCAGGCTTGGTAAAAAAATTTCTAAATCCAGAGCAGTGGGGATGGACGACCACATTGGCGTAACAGAGGGGGGGGGGCTAGGGTGGGCTTAGCCCACCCTAGAAAAATGTCAACCTTTTGCCGATAAGTGGTAAGAATTGACTAGTTACACCAAAAAATTCATTAATGTGAAAAGTTGGAAAAAACAATTGCAAAAGATCATACTGAAAAGTTCTAACTAGCTGTTTCACTTCTAGCAATTTTTTCGAGGAAGCAAGTTCATGCGATTCCACTCCCCATTCTGAGACTGAGGGCCAGAGGTCAAGGAAACTCCCTTCTCGGGCCCATCTTTTTACTTTTTTTTTCTCTTGCTGACCGGGGGTGGGGGATTTTCATTGGAATGACGGAAGAGAGCGGTGAAGTATGGTTTCATCAATATCTACATCTACATCACTTTGCTTAGTAGACTTTTGCTCTGTGCGCATGCTTATCGTAAATATGCTTTTACCGGGACTAAGAATAGGAGTATTGTAAGCGGGGCCTGACTATAAAATATTTGCACCCAGGACACTTTTCAAATTTTAGGCACCTATATATAGCTGCCTCAATTTTTGGGCCTATTTTTATGTGTGCCCGGGGCACGTGCCCCATGTGCCCATGCAATAATAGGCGCCTGGTTGTAACTTCCAAAAGGAGGTTGTGGGTCAAAATCATCTCTGCGTTCATTAACAGTTCGCGAGAAATCATATTTTCGTATACTGTCCACATTTAGGAGTATCTTCTTTCTGCAGGTGAAGAGATTTCGGCACTGGCAGTAGCGTAGCCAGGGTTTTATTTTGGGGAGGGGGGGGCTGTATATTAAATTGTAAGCTAAAGTTCAATTGTAAGCTACATATAAAACTGTAAGCTAAGTAAAGGGTCCCATTTCGCGGAGGGGGGCTGTAGCCCCCTCAGCCCAACCTCTGGCACTCGGTAGTTAGGAAATGGCAGTGACAGATACAGAATTTTTTTAGGGGAGGGGCTAATTTCTAAGATAAAACTCATTTGACCTAAACAATAAGTAAGAAAAATGTAACATTAAACCAATATAATTTGCTTTGGGAAGGGCTAATTGTAGCTTATTTGGCATGCGGAAAATGTACAATAAAGTAAAATGTTACATTTATGCTTTTTTGGGGGGTGGGTGGAGGTATGAAGTCCCCCCTCCCTAGCCCCTCCCCTGGACCTGACACTGGAAACTGGCTGTTCAGAATTTTTGGTGCTACTAGGATTAGTTTTGCAGGAAAAGTAATGTGTGCAAGATTAGGACTAAATTATGCACTTAACTGTATACGAGTTACTGCTATAATTTTGACCAAATTAATGTTAAAAGTTGAAGGGGTAAAACCAACTGATAAAATTACTGATGCTTTTGACAGTGTGTTACCAACCATATTGAACATCTTCCAGCGGGAATTGCAGACCACCGTCTAGATGTGCATTGTTGCTGACAGAAAACACTTTTAGCATAGAAGGATAAATGAGTTTAAAGTCAGGTAAATGCAGTTTTGGAAAATTCGACCAAAGAAATGTGCGTTTCATGCTTAGCATTATGTGAAAACTAATGAGAGCCACGTACAAATTAATATTAAGGAGTCTTTTCTTACTAAATCGATGGTTTTAACAACTTTATAGATGACTTTTCCCGTATCTATGATTGTTTTTGTGATAAAAACGTTAACTCCGAATTTATTCCAACAAGTAGCGCTGTAAGCGCCACTTGTAGCTCTTGCCGTTCAGAAATTATTGCGGTGATCGCGGACTTTAGCGGGCACACTGTAGCTAGGGGGGCTAGTTCGGGGGAGCACACATTTGTTTAGACCCTCATCAGACGTTTAAGAGATTTCTAAACGTTGGTGCCCCTTGAAAACTGCTAACTGGGCAGAGGACTTTTGGAACCATTAATTTCAGATGCACACATTAACCACTTGTAAACGGTGGTCTTCGGTGCTAGGTGGAAAAGCGAACACGCGATCTGGCATTCAAATCACGAATGTCATGTATTTTTGTCCGTTCTTTCCAACATCAGAGAAAAAGAGTAATCTGTAATTTTTATATTTTAAATTTAAAATTTTTATTTTTAAAAAATCCTTCCAAGAAATACTTTCTTTCTCTCCTCTCCCCTCACAAAAAAGGTTTAAATTTTTCAACCCAAACCATTAGCATTCAGAATTTAAGAAGTTTTAAAAACACTGTAACTAGTTTATCATGTTCAAATAAAATCTGTTAACTTCAGGCTTCTTTTTCTAAGAATTGATAAATTTTATAAGAACAAAATTTCTTGCTTAACGACAACAGTGATGCTTCAAAATGTTTTTATTTATTAAAAAGTAAACAAGTAATGATTTTTCTCCCTGTATGGTCAAATTTTTTAACCGAAATTTTACTGGTTTTAATACTACTGCAAGAAAATCGGACTACTTACCATCTAAACATTAAATAAATGTAGAAACGTCGTGTTAAATATAAAAACTGTTAAAAATCGCTACCTTTAGTTGGTAAAAATAAATTAACATTCCTGATTATTCTGAGAAAAACAGCATTTTAAAACCAAATTAAATGTCCAGATTTTTTTGTCAAGAAGAAGGAGGATTTTCTTTTGATCAACTTAAAACTTTAATAATTAAGTGTAATAAACTGTTGTTGTTTCAAATGCCCTTCAGCAATCGCGGAGCTGTGCCAGATCACCCAATAGGACGGCGATGAGCGAAAGGGAACAGTTTCCATTTTAATGAGCTCCAGTGGGAGGAAGACTGATCTTAACTCTGGGTCTCATAATTTTGAGCCAATTCCAGACGGGAGACCTAGCACCTGAAATCGGCACCCTCAGAGATATCATTTGAACATGGAGGACTTTGGACCCATTAACAGATTTTAAATGCACCAGTTTAGTGACTAGTCCACTGCGTCGGCCCGTTGCCAGATGATTCAACAAAGGGGGCAGTGCCCCCAGTATGAGTATGCATTTTCAATTGTTTTCCTCTCCCCCATCCTCAAAGTGTTATGAAAGCATGTTTTTGACTACTTTATTTTTTTATTGTTTTTACTAATTACTTGTGTTAATAAAATTTCAGTGGTGGCAGAATGTCCTTAACAGTGAACATGCTCAATGTTTTCTGGTTGACTTAATTTTTCGTTATGAAATTATCGTGATAGCTTAACTACTGTGAGTGATTCTGATGTGTTTTAACACTTTCAAATAAGGCTAAAGTGTGTATGATTTTTTTTGTGTCTGTCCATATATACTCTAACTGCCGTAAATATGCAGCGATTGCTACAAAATTTACATATGTTATATAATGTATGCTGTATATAAGATTGATAACTTTTTACAGGTGCACTCAAAAGAATTTGATACTTATATTCTACGGGTAGTCGCAGGGGGTGGCATTTCTGTTTTTCATTTGGGGGTGCGAGATTCGATAAATTAAAATCCAGAATATGGAATAAATAAAATGTTTGTCAAATTTGGGGGGTGGGGTGAGACGGCACCCCTTCGCGCCCCTTATTTGCTGCCCCTGGGTAGTCGCATTCTTCAAATTGTACTTTAGAGATGTTCGGCTGTTTTAAATGAAACAAATTTGGTTTATGTTATTAAGGATTACAGTACAAACCTCTCCAGTGAAAATAGTGTCTCCCTCATTCATAGTTCTTTTACTGGAGCTCCCAAATGTACAGTCGCAACGGAAATTTGTGAAAGGGAAATAGAAATCAATGCCACCTGGAATTTCTTAAAAAGACCTTTTTTATCATGAAAATTGCGATTTTGACATATTATTCAGAAAAAGGGCTATCCGATAGATCATTTAAAATAATAGTCTTTACAGGGTCCAAGGCGAAATTTAGGTCCGTTTTACAGTCCTTTCACAAAATTACAATCAATTAAAATGTCCCCTTTGAAAAAATAAAATATTTAAAATAACTTTTTATTGGATCTTTACCCCTTGATTTGTTTCGTAAATTATTTTAAGAAAAAGAAGATAACTTTTACAAAAGTTATGAAAATTCACAAAAATAGACATTGAAATCCACAAAAATAGATATTGAAATTCACAAAAATGTGACCCTGGAAAAAATTCCTGAATTGACCCTGAATCCCTACTTTATGTTTGATATTATTTTAAACATCATTATAGATATTTTAAAATTTTAAACATCAATTATATGGTCTCGAAATCAAAAAGTGTAAACACCCCTTGTTTTTACGGCAGTTAGAGCACGGACGGACAGACAGACGAACTTATATCATAAACACTTTTCAACCTTGTTGGAAAATACTGAAGGAAAATTAGAATCACTAACAATATTTAAGAAATTACTATAATTTCTTAGTGAAAAATTCAGTCAACCACAAAAATTAGGCAAAAAAATTGAGTGTGTTCAGGACTTTTTGCCACCACCATCAGTTAACTCCGGTTATGATGAACTCCTGGGGACCGGCAAATTTCGATCACTATATCCAAAGTTCACTAAAACCGATGTCTCCCCAATGTTAAACAATAAAGCTTAATACAAAACTAGAAAATAGTATTTTATACAAATACTGAATGTTTATTAAGTTATCATAAATGCAATTATGAAAACATAATTGCATTTATGGTTCTAGAACTATTTTTTAAGTAAAATGAACACAATTAATCCCATTTATGATAATAATGTACATTCCATTTAGTTGGCTAAAGATGCTGTCGCTTTTAACATGTGATTGAGAATGGAAAATGAAATCTTCTAAGGTCAAGAGCGAAACGGGGCCATCGCTAAGCAACGGGCCTGCTTATGAGTTGCCATCGCTAAAAATGAGTTTATCATTGAGGCCTGTTTTCCCTAGTCACAGTATTCTATTTTATTATTCTAAGTATTATAAATGTTATATTATTTTATTATTTTAAAACAATTTTTTTATACTTTTGTCGTACTAAAGAACTTTAGATGTAGGTAATCGTTTTGTGAATCTTGCGCCATTTTCTTTCATGAAAATTTATCCTAAAATTCGAACATTTTTGCTCTGAATGTAAAGGTAAGTGAAGGCTTATAATGTATTTAGAAATTCTAAAAATATGTATGTAAATCATTTTTAGTGAATAATTTCTCATGTGTAATTTATAAATAAATTATTTTAATCAGAAATCGTATTACTTGAGTAGTTTTTATTCTTGTAAATAAGCATGACGTTGTGATACTATTTAGACAATTTAATTTTGCCAGTTGAAAATGTTATTTATCAGTTATATATGCCTTGATTATGTGATTAAGACTTACATCTGGTACAGTGCAGAAATACAGTAAATTATAAATTATTGATTTTTGCCCGTTTATACAGAAACTTCAAATGTAGTTAATATTTTGTACAAGCGTTCATTATGCTTGCTCAATTCCAAAGTTCCATTGAGAAAGCGACAAAAGAATAATATATACTACATGAAATTTCTTTATTAAAGAATAATTAATTCAGGGATCGCGCTATAGAGCGTATTTTATCATTTTTCTCCAATGTACAGGATATCCCGAAAACACTGAAATGCGCTTTAATACATCATTTGCTAAAGATTAATGTTGAATTGTTTAAAATAACGTAGGAAATACGACTACGTTCATGAAATATTCATTATAAAAATGTCTTTCTCATTTGTGTATTTAGTTATTGTAAAGTATATTAAATATCCACTTGTGAAACTAAAATAAGCAATCGTGAATCATGAGAGTAAGCGCTACTTGGTTTTTCCTTCAAATTATATGCATCTATTTTCTTAATGTCAATATGTATCATAGCAAACAAATTAATCATGAGTTCGTACTTGAATTAGTAACACAATTACTACTTAAAACTACATTAAATAACGTTTGAAAGCACTGGGAAGCTTAAGAAATGCCTGATGTATACGTGAAGACTCGAGCATCCGTAGGCCTCTTTGGATGGCTCTTCAAAATACACGCGCAGGCCCGTTACTAATTGCGAAGGCCCCGAGCGAAATTTCCACTTTTGTTTCACTTTCAAAATCACTGTGATTTTGTTAATGATTACTTTTAAAAATTAGAATGCATTGCTGCAATGAAAAAAAATTTATGACCACCTCCCGCCCCTTCCCCTTGTTTATTATAAGTACGTTAGCAAGCACAGACACTGGCAATTCACAAGTATTTCGAAACAGGTTCTTGTGACAATTTTTCTCTCTACTCCAACACGAAAGAGACACTTCGTAGAAATCGAACAACATCAACTTTTGCCGTTCAGAAATTTTTAAGTTCACTATATCTGAAGTCAAGGTTCACTAAAACCAGGGTGCGAATTGACGGGGATCGTCCCCGGCTGAAGAATGTAGTATCCCTCGCTAGAGAAATATTAATTGATCCCTGTCAGGGATACTATTTATCCCCTGCTGAAGAAATGTTAAACTGGTGAGTGAAGATTTGGGATTGAAGTCAAGAACTCAAAATGAAGGTTGTATGTTATCGTTTGTTACTATACTCTAAGGCGGCTGCCTTAAAATTTCGTCTCTTTTCAAAGCTAAAACCCCTCAAAGGTGGCTTCCAATACAGGTACATTGTATGTAGCTTGTGTATCTGTGATTCCATAGAACAAACAATCTATGACTTTAGTTTGAATATAAGTCAGTTCCCACACGTGTCGGCGACTGCATTTGTCAAGTAATATCATGTGAGTAAAACATTTGCACCTTCCCTCCTTTTCCTTTTCAAGTGTCCCCCCCTGGAGAAAATGTTCAGTTCGCACCCTGACTAAAACCGAAAAATGCTATGTACATTTTTAATGCATGAGAATCGGGACTAATGAAATGCGTTGACTATAGCCGAAAGTTCGCTCTATCCAGGTTCACTCTATGCAGAGTTGACTGTATTTTAGTTGAATTTCGATTTTCATTTAATTAATATTTAATTTTATAACTATTCAATTTTGTTAACAAAATTATACTAACTTTTAGTTACCGCTGCGGTAAAAGAAATGTGCAGTAATACCGCACATTAATTTTACTCTCTCTCTCTCTCTCTCTCTTTTTTTTTTTTTTTTTTTTGGATAATGTGATTCTTTTTTAAGTATGCTGCAAAATTTTTCCAAAGGGGTTTTGGGGTGGGGGCAATTTTTTTATCTGGGGGGGGGGGTGTTGCACTGCCCCCCAAATGCCCCGCTTGGGTATGGGTTAGCTACTGCGGGACGTATATTAACTAATACAATTTAATAATAATATAGTAATGCTAACTTACATATAATATACTGCCACGAAGATAAAGGGGGCTGTAGCCCACCCTAGAAAATCAGGCCAGTTACGCCAATGGACGACCACCCGAAACAGTCTGATTCCGCATACATGTCGATATTCCCTCACCGCAGAAGCGGTCATAGAAGACGCGCCGTACGATTGCGATTTTCGAGAGAAAAGAGAAGGAGAATCCCTTCCCTGACGAAGATGATGAAGAAAACTTTAATGTCTGAACGACGAAAGACATCATGAGTAACTTATGCACATATATATAATGACGTAAATTCAAATAACTTGACCTATGTCGTAACTCTTGCGTTAATTCATTTGGGCTTGTCGTTTTAGAATTACAGGCGATAAACCGACTTTTCCGCCAAGTTGGCAAAAATTGCCCATTTTTGAAAATCGATTGTGGATAAACCGCTGAACCGAATTTAACTTTTAAGGACTCGTTAGACGCGGAATTTTGTGCTCTTTAATTTTGTAATGAATCACATTTCGGTACGATGCACCGTTTACAACGTATAGGCGAAAAACTGAAATAAGTGCCAAAATTTCGCTGTTTTTTGGTTCCTAAATGTTAAGCCCACCTAAATTTACTTCGCAAAACCCACCCATCACTTATTTGGGATGCTGACGGTGGATTAAAATCATCTCCAGCTCTGCTCTATTTTTCGGGCAGCAAAAGTATAATTTGCCTGGGCTATGTACAATTTAAAGAACTATTTTAAGAAAATCGGAATCGTAATTTTCCCCTTCAAAGCCTGATAACTAACTGTGACTTATGATGTCAATGCCACTTGCAATACCAAATTTTGACACGCAAATGATTAAGCTTTTTGTACTCTCGGAAATAAAACGGACCTGAAAATCGCTTAAAAATCAGGGAACGGGTGGATTTTCATGTTTCAGAAGTATCGTAGACATTTTTTTACATAATTATGAAATTTTTCAAATCGATCGCACCACGAACCGTGTGCATTTTAAGTTATTAGACGATAACTTTTTAATCTGTTTGGATTAATGATGGTAGAAGTTTTATTTCTGAAAGTTGAACAAGAATTGTGACAGAGTAGGGATCAGTGTTCAGAGGCGTAGGCAAGGGGGGATTAGGGGGGTCATAACCCCCCCCCATGAGAAATTTTTTGCCATACAAAATGTTTATACTTCACTATCACACATATGTATACATATATATGAGTTGCAGTAGTCGTAAGCCCCCCCCCCATGAAAAATTTCTGGCTACGCCCCTGGTGTAACTATATAGTAGGATACGATATATTTTAGATTTATTCGAGGTTAGAAGTTTTTTCTTTTTCATTCCCTTCGTTTGTTCTATTATTGTCAAGTAGTTGTTAAAGTTATTATAAAGTTATTGTAAAAGAAGATTTTCTATCTAGTGCGTGATTGATTTCATATGATCTTGGGAGAAGTGTGCTTTATTCTAATATTTTAAATTGCATTACAGTTTTTTTTTCTTCCCTAAATGTGAGTTTATAAAAAAGAATTATGTTTAAAGAATTTTTATGTAAGATTACACTTTTATAGGATCTATATTTATGTAAGAAGATTGAATTTACGTTTATAGAATTCATTTATGTAAGAATTATTTTCTTTGAATTAGAAAAAATAAGTATTTAATGTTTAAATTGAAAACTATAGAGTAATTTAAAATTTAAAGAATTAGCATATGTATTAACACTACCGGCTACCCGCGACTTCGTCCGCGTCGGCTTTAGAATTAGGTCCCGAGAGAAACAAAGCATGTGTGAATAACAAATATGTTTGCGACTAAAGAAACTGCATTTAAATATTATTTGTTTTTTACTTATTTTAAATGAAGTATAATGCATAGTAGTATACTTCATTTAAAGAAGAGAGTATGCACAAATACTAAATTTAGATTTTTTTCAGGAATTTGGCGAATAGAGACAGTTACGACAGTACTTGCGAACTGTTTTGAGTGTTCTTCTAAAAGAAATATTTATGCTATATGCATGAATTTTAGCCTTTGTTAATCAGGAATAGTGCGGTTTTCTATTAGCGAAAAAGTTTTAGAATCGGTTCTATATTTAAAGAGATGCCCATAGAGCGTAATGTATTAGAATTATTTTGAGTGTTCCTGTAAAGGAACTATTTGCGCTACATGCATGAATTTTAGCCTGTAATACTCAAGAATAGTGTAGCTTACTATCAGTGAGAAAAGTTTTGTAATCGGTTCAGTACGTACAGAGATACACATAGAGCGTAATGTAATTCTTATAAGTATCCCTGTAAAAGAACTATTTGTGATATATGCATAAAAGGTAGCCTATGACACTCAGCCCCCCCCCCCCCCCAGTGTCTAAGAGGTTCTGCTCTGGAAACTGGAAGGTGGGAGGTGCCAGGTTCAAAATCCAGTCGTGCCTGTCCATTTAGCCGCTCGCAGTTTTCCGTGTTTTTTTCCAAAACCTCGCGAAAATACGGGTTAGGATCCCTTAGAAAATTCCACACACAGGAATTCCCCATATAGGCCTAGCACCCTCTAGGCCTAGGACCATACAGGCCTAAGCCTTTCAATCAGTGAAAAAAGTTTTAAAATCGGTTTAGTAGCTGCAAAATTTCCATAGAGCGCAATGCATTAGCATTATTTTGAGTGTCTTTGTAAAAGAATTATTTATGCTATATGCTTGAAAGGCTGCCTGTATGTTAATCCAGGGCAAGCTATTTTCCTTACAAATTTTTTCAAATCCGTTCAACCATTTTTGTGTGATTCAGTCAAAAACATCCAAACACACAAACGTACACATTTATATTATTGGTAGGATTTGGAAATTTATGAACTTTAAGAAACACATCTGAATTTTTCTTGGTACTTACGTATTATCCCAGCGGTCATTCACGCCAAACTGTTGCCAATCGTATTCAAAACCATTAGTAATTTCATGTGCCCGGCATTTATTTCGGCAAAAAAATCGCCTGTCTTGGCGGACAGCCGGGATAATACGTAAGTACCCTTTTCTTTACTTATGCTTTTTAATTTGGCGTAAAATCAACATAATTTCCATGTTTTTCAAATGCATGTGATTTTGCAAATAGAATTTCTGCTTTATTTCAAAAGCATGTGCGGGCGATAAAACGGCTTTTAATTAATAATTTGAAAAGTAGTTAAAATTTCAAAATGTTGAGCCTCAGGTGCACTTTACCGAAGTTATGGGCTCAATCATGCTCAAATTTTCAAAGCTCTGCTTTCTGTAGATTTGTCTGGAGAACATTCATTTTTATTATTACAGATAGATAGTTTGGCATAAAACTGGCTTAGTTTCCGTGGTATTTACTGTTTTTCAGATGCACGCGCGCTTATTTATTGAAGTAATAGCATTCTTGTTAGCTCAAAACATGAATCATTTGATACGGGCGAAACTCGCCAACCATTCAATGTAAAAACGGTTTTTAATTAATCATTAAAAAAGTAATTAAAAATCTAAAATTCTAATTAGCCTATAACCAACTCCAGGGTCCCCTCTATATCTAAACCAAAATGCATCCTAATCGATTCAGCGGTTTAGGCGTGAAAGCGTCATAAACAAACAAACTCACTTTCGCATTTATAATATTAGTTAGGATTGTAATACTACTAGCGGCTACCCGCGACTTCGTCCGCGTCGGCTTTAGAATTAGGTCCCGAGAGAAACGAAGCATGTGTGAATAACAAATGTTTGCGACTAAAGAAACTGCATTTAAATATTATTTGCTTTTTACTTATTTAAATTAAGTATAATGCATGGTAGTATACTTCATTTAAAATAACAGAGTATGTAAAATTACTAAATTTAGATTTTTTTCTGGCATTTGGCGAATACAGACAGTTACGACAGTATTTGCGAACTGTTTTGAGTGTTCTTGTAAAAGAAATATTTATGCTTTATGCATGAATTTTAGCCTATGTTAATCAGGAATAGCGCAGCTTTCTATTAGCGAAAAAGTTTTAGAATTGGTTCTATAGTTACAGAGATACCCATAGAGCGTAATGTATTAGAATTATTTTGTGTGTTCCTGTAAAGGAACTATTTGCGCTACATGCATTAATTTTAGCCTATAATACTCAAGAATAGTGTAGCTTACTATCAGTGAAAAAAGTTTTGGAATTGGTTCAGTACTTACTGAGATACACATAGAGCGTAATGTAATTCTTATGAGTATCACTGTAAAAGAACTATTTGTGATATATTCATAAAAGGTAGCCTATAATACTCAGGGTCCCCCCAGTGTCTAAGAGGGTCTGCTCTCAAACCTAGAAGGCAGGAGATGCCAGGTTCAAACATCGGTCGCGCCTGTCGACCTAGCCGCTCTTAATTTTCCGTGTTTTTTTTCAAAAACCTCGCGAAAATACGGTTCTAGGATCCCTTAGAAAATTCCACACAGAGGAATTCTCCATATATGCCTAGGACCCTATAGGCCTAGGACTTTCAATCAGTGAAGAAAGTTTTAAAATCGGTTTAGTTGCTACAAAATTTCTATAGAGCGCAATGCATTAGGATTATTTTGAGTGTATTTGTAAAATAATTATTAATGCTATATGCTTGAAAGGTTGCCTGTATGTTAATCCAGGGCATAAGCTCATTACAAATTTTTCCAACCATTTTTGTGTGATTCAGTCAAAAACATCCAAACACATAAACGTACACATTTATATTATTTGTAGGATTTGGAAATTTACGAACTTTAAGACACACATCTGGACTTTTCTTGGTACTTACCTATTATATCGGCGGTCATTCCCGCCAAACTGTTTTTTCGTCAAATGAGTTGCCAAACTGTTGCCAATCGTATTCAAAACCATTAATAATTTCCTGTGCCCGGCATTTATCTCGGCAAAAAATCGCTCGTCTTGGCGGACCGCCGGGATAATAGGTAAGTACACTTTCTTTATTTATGCTTTTTAATTTGGCGTAAAATCAACATAATTTCCATACTTATGTTTTTCAAATGCATGTGATTTTGCAAATAGAATTTCTGCTTTATTTCAAAAGCATAAATCATTTTGTGCGGGCGATAAAACGGTTTTTAATTAATAGTTAGAAAAGTAATTAAAATTTCCGAGCCTCAGGTACACTTTACTGAAGTCATGGGTCCAGGCATGCTCAAATTTTCAAAGTTCTGCTTTCTGTAGATTTGTCTGGAGAACATTCATTTTTATTATTAGAGATAGATATATTTGGCATTAAACTGGCATAATTTCCGTATTATTTAATGTTTTTCAGATGCACGTGCTTCTTTATTGAAGTAATAGCATTCTTGTTAGCTCAAAACATGAATCATATGATACGGGCGAAACTCGCCAAGCAACGTAAAAACGGTTTTAATTAATAATTAAAAAAGTAATTAAAAATCTAAAATTCTAAGTAGCCTATAACCAACTCCAGGGTCCCATTTATATCTAAACCGAAATGCATCCTAATCGAATCAGCGGTTTAGGCGTGAAAGCGTCATAAACAAACAAACAAACAAACTCACTTTCGCATTTATAATATTAGTTAGGATATCCCGTCATATCTCCCACCTTTAAAAATACATTTTAAATTTAAGCATTTTACAATTTACTATTAATAAAATCTATTTCACTATAAGAATTGTTATTCACAGTTCTGAATAACGTCCTTGAAAAAACGTTCTTTCAACTTTAGCAAGCGTTCCCAGAAGCAGTCAGATGGGGAACATCAGAAGGAGACTGAAAAAAAGATTAAATAAACTCACTCGGCTAATGATCCGTTCCGAGTGCCTCAAGAGACTTTGCACCTAAAGAAGAAGGAAATTCCGCGATTGGTTAGACCAAGTCAGACAGAAAAGACATCCTGTTTCAATAAGTTAGCTATTCTAAGTTAGCTAGGAGTGGCATACAGGATTCCAACTTTTTTCTCAGGAGATTAACGATCTCAAAGCAAAGCGAAAGAAATTAACCTGCTGAGGAACTTCAAAGACGTAAATGCATGAGCGTGTTGCTCAAAAACGAGCTGTGGAAACATATGATTACCGGCAGTAGGGCTTGGCTCAAATACTGAACGTGCAGCTCAAACACGAGCAGATGAAACAGATGATCAGCATTTGGAAGGAGAACGACGAAGAATAGCTAGACGTCGACAAGCACTTTAGGTAAACAGTCTTAAGTATCTTCAAAGCTGCTACAAATGAGGATACTTCCTATCATAGTTTACAACCTTTTAAGCCTCACCATGGCACAGTAGTTATGTCGCTGGAAATGGTAGACGGGCGAAGTGTAAAGGTCCCGGGTTCGGGTCCCATCGCGGGTCCGTCGACCTACCCGTTCGGAGTTTTCCGTGGCTTTCTCCGAAACTTAGCGTAAATGCGGGTTAAGGCCCCTTACACAGACCCCCACGGAGGGCATCCTCCCTTGTGTGGTCCTACTGACGAGGATTTATAAGCGGGATTTGAGTCAAGCACACAAATACGATATACATGTTCACAATGACAACAACATTTTAACATGGTTTGCATTGACCGTGGAGCTTTGCATTTTCCTGAAGAAAGAATTAAAAAAATCAGATTAACAGAAATTATTTTGGGGACTGCTGTTTGCATGGTAAGATTGATCACGGAGATGTATTATAGGAGTGGACACTCTCCATAGCTGCTATACTGGATTTTTGGTACCCCAAATAAGCTTCAGTTATGTAAACATTGGAAATCTAGTGACGTGCAGCGATCCTAGCGGTAAAAGAATAAAGCATTTCCCATGCTTACTGATAACTAATTTTACTTGTTTTTAATTTTCCAACCTAGTATGTGAATGAGATTATGAACACGAGCATTAAATTTTAATTATTTTTTTTTTCACTTTAGCCTACCTGGTTGCTATAGTAACAAATGAGTAGAAAAAGAAAAAAGGTGTTCCATCTTGAGATTATTAAAATAAGTTTATATTTGTTAACGAGTGCGTATATCGTGGCTGACAGAAAAGAAGTTTTCGCTGCCACGGTATATATTTACATTAGAAAATGGCTTAGAATTAATTCATTCCTGAGTTCTGAAGTGTCAGAAGTCCGTTTGCATCGCCGAAGAACGAATCAGTCCATGTTTAATACAAATATATTTATTATAACAAACACATCACATCACAATATCATGCTTACATAAAGAACAACAACATTCAGAATAAATCCCGATGCTTCGAGAGAAGCGCGTCACGTGACTTTCTTCCGGGAGCTTTAGCAGGTAGTCATAGAAACGAAAAAGAAAAACAATGCGTATGAACGCACAGTCCTTCAAGTTCTTTATGTAACATGAATTTAATATTTTAATATGAGTTTTTAGCAGCAATTTAAAGCTGTGTTAAAATTTGTCGCAGCATGAAATAAATGTAAATACTGCTTGTTTGAGTGTGATCGTCATTATAAATGAACACTTTAAATATTACTCACACAAACTACATTCTTTTAAATTTACTAATATTTCTTAAAATACAGCTTTTGGGCAAAATAATAACAGACATTACATACATAATATCACTTCGCTTCGAAACTATTGCCTATATTAATTACGAAATAGTATTATAAGACAATTATGCAATTAAAACACATCTCAAGCCAGTAATTATTACATATCACGTTCATACGTCTATGTATTTAATTTAGTTCTGCTAATTCAACGATCTCCATTTACTTCGCCTCGATGGAAATGTAAACAGCCTGAGATGCGCAGAAGAAAAAGACGCGCAGTTACCCAGTGTGCGTAGCGCCATCTGTTTGCAACAACGGCGTTATCGAACTTTCTAAGAGAAGTGTCCCCTCCTATAAATTTACCTTCGTGGATTGATGCGGGGCCGTCGTTATTAGCAACCGGGCCTGCTTCTTCGTTGCCATCGGAAGAAATCACTGAATCATTGAGGCCTAATATTTACATTTGCGCTGTTCGATTGTATGCGATTTGGGATTATAAACGTTAATTTATTTTATAATTAAAAAACAATTTTGTTATAGTTTTGTCATAATGACTTAATGACAAGGTGTTTTAGATGTAGGTAATAATTTTTTGAAGATTGCGCTTTTTTTATGGAAATAAATCAAAGAATTCAATCATAGAATTCGAGCTTAAAGTTCTGAATGTAAAGGTAAGTGTACATTTGTATTTAGAAATTCTACAAATTTATAGGATATAAAGCATGTTTTGTGAATTAATATTCATGTGTTATTTATAAATTATTTTAATCTGAAATTGTTTAACTTGGGTAGTTTATTATTCTAGTAAATAAGCGTGTGCGTTGTAATACTAGTTAGACATTCTTATCTGTTTAAATCTTTCAGTTGAAAATGTCATTTATCATTTATTATAAATGCACTAAATGTGTGATATTGGTTTCAGTGCAGAAGTACTGTAAAATATGTTATTAATTTTTGCACATGTTTATGTAGAAACTTTAACTGAAGTTAATATTTTGTATAAGCGTTTATTATACTCAAATTCAAAGTTCCATTTAGATAATGGCTATAATAAAAAGTAATTAATTCAGGGATCGTTTGTTTTTAGTTTACTACAGTGTTTAGCGCAACTTGTGAAAAGGGATCTTGAAATTTTTCAAGTCCTAGAGCTGTTAGTTTATCTTAATTTGTATTCAAAGTCCGTGGAGCAGTTTTTTTTTTTTTTTAAGCTACAACCCTAATATACAGCAATGCAGGGACGAAAACATTTGTTTTCAATCGCCAGTTAATAATAACTTAAAAAAAGAGGTGTTGGAATATTAGTGGTATTTCCTAGTATGGTTTTCTAAAATTTATTATTTTTCTTTGGAGAAGAAAAAATATATGGAACTAACACTGAAAATTATAAATCATTTTCATTTCGAATGGTAAAATTTTCGATAAATAAACTCATTTGAACTAACCAAAATAAAAACTTAACAAACGTGTTTCTCATACGCAGTTACGTTATTCTTAATCCTTTTGATATATCAGGTTGTAACGAAAGTTTTCCGCCATATCTGCCTGAAAAACTAACTTCTAACTCCTTAGATACCTGTTTTTGAACTTTCGGTACCAAACCTGTACCGTGTCACATGATACAAGAATAGTACTAAAAGCTGTACTCATAATTCGTTGATATTCTGTAGCTGACTTTTTGAAACAGAACTGGAAGTAAATGATGGTTCTAATCCTCTAGAGTGATAGTTCCATTTGAGACACCTTGTTCTTAATGATAACTATATTTTTTACAGATTTCACAACACAGTGTCATAAAGCAAGTCTCTTTCTTTCAAATGCCAAAAATCATTTGACAAAATATGAGCAAATACTCTAACGCGAACTGTGAGCTTCCGATGTTTGCGGTGGCGGAAAACTTTCGTTACCTAATATTTTATCTCCCCTTTAAGTTTGTACTATTATTTATGGGACACCCTTTATTTTGTAATTCATTCTAAATGTTTCTCGTTAAATTAATTTACATTATTTTTCATGTAAATACCAAGGACATGCAGTGCACAGGTTGTACTTATAATTATAGCAAACATTCTTCTACCTACACCTTACAAAACATTAAAAATTAAATAGTATATCAGTGCTTAAATTTTGTATACGTGAATTGTAAATATCAAATATTTTAAATTCTATTTCAGCTCCTCGTCATATATTTTGTTAATATATTAACCGAACAATATTTAATAAATGAAAATTTAATAACTACTAGTTAAATTTATTTTAAAAGTAATAATGGTTGTAACTGCTTTGAAAATGTGAAACTTAAACATTCAGTATAAAGAAATGCATAAAAATGTCTGTATCATTTGTGTATTCGTTTACTTTAATGTATACTAAAAGTCAGCTTAATTTTTTCATGTATATTAAAATTCTAGCTAAAATAATGCTTCATGAGAGTGAGCACTACTTTGTTTTTCCTTCAAATTACATGCATCTATTTACTTTAATGTCCGCGTGTATCATAGTAAAGAAACTGTTAATGAGTTCGTACTTGAATTAGTAACATAATCACTACTTAAAACTACATTTAATAACGTTTCAAAGCATCGGAAAGCTTAAAAATTGCTTGATGTATACGGGAAGACGCGAGACCCGTAGGCCTCTTTGGATGACTCATCGAAATACACGCGCAGGCCCGTTACTAATAGCGAAGGCCCCGATTGATGCAGGACATCCTAAATTTTCTAATGAATTGGAGCGTTGTCTTTATAAGGAGGTAATTGAAGGTATGTCTTTATAAACTTTTAAATTGCATTAATGCAAATTCAAATTAAACACAGATTAAATGTAATTTTATGTAAATTAACAGTATTTTAATTCACGAGTCAAAAGCTTTTGTGTCATAAATGTAAAATAAAATTTCCCATTGTGCTACTTTTATTCGCAGAGCTACAAAATTTATAAGTCTTAAGTATTTTTTAAAGAGATTTACGACTTAGGCGATAAGAAATTTCGGATTTTGTTCACTACGGAAACTTTTAAAAATGTATATTTAATTGTGTAATAATTTGACATGACAAAATATTTATAAAATTATTTTACAGTTTATACATCTCTTGCATTCAAAATATGTATAAACCTATGAATATTTAAACGCTTTAACTAAAAATTTTCATTTAATTAGAAATATTTTAAACTGATCGTGTTTTATTTATTTATAAGTTCGTGTGTAATGCAATTTATAAAATAAGTATTCTATGTTTTTAAAATTATTTTATCACAGTAATCCTTACTTGAACTCTTATAACTGTTGAGAAAGTAAAAATATATTTTTATAACTAAGTGGTTAATTAGATAATTTAACTTTTAACTTCTTCCGAATAAAAAAAAAAATCAGTACTTTTCTGTTTCTTAGATGGCAAATTTGAATAAATTCTAAATATACTTTTTATTTATAAATCGATTCAATCAAACACAATATGCACGATTTAATCTTTAATTTTATAAAAATTTCGCAGTAAGATTTTTTTTATTTTTTTTTTAGTAATTTAAGAATTAGTCAAATACATTGTTTGTTTATTTGGACACATACTTTATACAACGAGTGAGAATGCGCACTATATAGAGAAATCTAACTGGATTAACCGGCCCTATTTAGCTAAGAGTCCATAGTTATGCACACCAAGAAGATTAACAGCTGCAAGGGAATTAGAATTTATTGCATTTTGCTTGGGGTAAAAAAAGAAAATAATAATTTTAAGGGGACAGCCAACTTTTAAGAATGGGAAAATGTATAAATTTTAGATCAACTTTCATAATTTTTAAGAAAATAATGAATGCATGCAGAAACATAACTTTTTTTTCAGTTAACTACTATTACATTACTCTATTGATTAAAATATTATTTTAGTTTATTATAAAGGTGATAATTTTAAAAATATTATTTTACCACACAATATTGGAAAAAAAAAAAAATTCAAGGGTACTTTCCCACTGCGCGCAAGATATCTCAATTAGAATTCCTTTGAACCTCATAAGTTTTTTCTAAATTAAACAAGACATTCAAATTAACAATCTAAACTAAAATGGTTTAATTATTTTCATAATTTAAATTTAAAAAAATCATTTAATCTGAAAATTTAAATTACCATAAAAATTTTGATAGTTTTACGATCATAACTTTTTTTTCTATGAAACACAACCATTTCATTTTAGTTCATTTTGTTCATTATATTACAATAAATGCCTGATAAAAATTTCAAGTTGATATCTTAAATAGTTTTTAAAATATCATGCGCGCAAACTTGAAAAACAGTGTTTTGAGAAAACGCCAATTAAAGTTCAAATTGTTGTTTTGGAACATAAATTTTAATTTTTAAAAGTTAAAAACATTTTCTAATGAAACATTTACTATTTAAGAATAATTTTACGGAGTACTTAATATGATTAACCCAAAATATGTTTTAATATGGCTTAAGAAACATCAGTCTAAAGAAAAGCTCGACAATTGTAAATATGAAAATATATGTACATACCTTGACAAAAGATACATTTTTAGGATATAAAGGCATTAATATTGGTAAAGTACATGTTTTGAAGTTATTTTAATAATTATATCCATATATATATATATATATATTTATTTTTACTTTGCAATGTAAAAAATTTGATTTTATTTTACTTTATGAAATTTCGATTTAAAATTTTCCGCTTTCATGCACAATGCCTTCGTTTTCTTTTATTGCCTCAAACTGAGAACTGATGAGCATTTTTCTGGCTCTTCGAGTTTCTAAATTAAATTCTGTACATTTCTATTCTCCCTCTTTTATGCTTTGAGTGTCAACCTTAGTTGCAGCTTCTACAGCATGCTGCCCAACTTGCGTTTACATTTTCCTTTTTATCTCAACAAATAAATGTCATAGAGAAAAATGGTCGGTATCAATCTTTTTAGAATAAAGTAAGCTATTTAATGAGATAAAAATCTTAAAATCGATTTTTTGGGCCTTTTAAAAGTAGGCTGTCCCCTTAAAAATTAAACAATAGCAATAACCAGCTCTGATAGACCAAAGCCCTCTCCAGTACAGTATGAATATGGCTGTGGATAGATCTGAAAACGGAATATAAGTTAGAGGAAACTGATTAATCTTAACTGATAATTTAATTTTTATATCGTTGTGGAAAAATAACTAACTTTTTTGAATTTTAATTCAGCTATTTTACTGCAAAGTAAATAAAAATTATGGTATACAGCGTCTATATAGTCTTTTCCGAAAATTTCCCTTTTATCCTGTAAAATAAGTAAATAAAATAAATACAATAAAAGTTTTATATTTGCGTGAAGATTTGTATGTTATATACAGTGGCGTATCGTAAGCCACCGCAACTTCCCTTATTTTGAATCTTTATACAAATCGCTATTGAATCCATGGATGGCACCAGCATTAATATAAACTATTAAAATAAACTAATAGTATGTGTTCTAAACTGATTTTTGAGTTACAGAATTATATGGATCAGAATTCAACTCTTTAACTTTTAAATTGATTAATACTATGTTTGTTATTCGCCTTATTAATTAAACTCTTTTTTTTTTTTTTTTTGTTAATGTTGCAATTTTAAAAGTGACACTTTCACTATGAATTATTAGTAAATAAGCTCGCTTTATAAAATTATTCATCACGTTATGGAAACCTGGAGTATTATAAAAAAGTGAATTTTTATCAAGGTTAGTTTCGCTAAAAATAATTATTTTTGCTGTGTCTTGGCAAATTATAAGCTGTCCGATTATTATAAGCTGACAATATTTTTTATTTTATTTTATTTTAGATTTTAAAAGAAAGCGTTTAATTTTCTTCATGAGTGCTTGACTTTTTAAAAAAATTTAATAGCTCATATATTTACGTTCTCTTTCGGAGATTTTTATAATTTATTATTATTATTATTATATTAACTGAAGCGTCCAGGAGTACACTTCACAACAATTCTTTTCGAAATTGAGATACGGTGTCATCTTTTAACTTTCAATAAGTACTATCACCACATGAATTATTATTGAAGTAGAATCATTTTCAAGCCCTAGAAACAAGCGGTAAAGTTTCGGTATAACACTTTACTGCGCGCCTTCAAAATCGTTTTTCTCAAAAGAAAATTTTTGTTGTAAAGTGGTTCTACCTATAAACATTTCAAATGGATTTTTCTCACTTTATTGTGTTTTAAAATATTAATATTACATAAATTAACAATTCGGTTAATATTTTTACAGCAAAACATGTTGGCCAGAAATACTAGAGTTTTTGAGATAACGAGTTGAAATTAAAGGGAATCAGTTTGTAAATGGAAATGTAGATTACGGCCAATTATCTACGCTAGGGATCTAGGCCGGGGTGGGATTGCCCTCCGTGGGGGACTTTCTAGGGGGTCCTAACCCGTATTTATGCAAAGCTTCGGACGAAACCATGGAAAACTCCGAACGGTTAGGTCGGCGGACGCGACCTAGTTTCGAACCAGGCACCTTCCGTCTCTCCAGTTCAAAGCGCTAGCGCTGTGCCACTGGTGGGGCGGGATTCAGTTTGTAAGGGAAAACACATTTATTCGAGATATCAAAATTTCGATGTTCGAGATATCGAAGTGTAATTAAAGTTACATATATCTCTTAATTTCATAAAAATAACTGCAATTTGTGTAAAAGCGTGCAAATTTAGTCATCCTTAATTTATAAAACAAATTTTCAGTGAATTTACAGCAATATTCTTGAACAAAAACCTTTTGTTTCTGATATTTTTTCTGCGGGGAAAAAAAAATGCGTAGAACTTTCTTTGCTGAACTTTTTTCAAGGAATTTCATTCATATGAAATATTTTAAGCGTTAATTTGAAGAACTCTTAAACGTAGCTTTCGAGATTTTATAGAAACGTGCAAGGCCGTAACCAGGGGGGGGAGGATCATGTGTGTTTGAGCCCCCCCTCCTCCAAAATTTCAGTAAATGCATTATCAGTTTATTTGCGTTGATTCTAGAGATCAGTTAATTTAATTTTAGCACTACAGATCCCCTCCACCCACCGAAATTTTTTGCTTGCTGAGGCCTTGGGCAAATATTTGTGTAATGTGAAAGGATTTTGAGATACGTTAATTAGGGTCAGTTTAAATAATAATCTACCAGGAAAGATTGTGCAGTGGTTTTTTAAAATATCCGGGGCCTGGCTGTCCGATTATGAATGTCGATCCGATTCCTGGAAATATTTCACAATACAAAACATTATACTGTCCTCCATCTCCTCTAAACTTATCTGGATCCTGGATATTTTTATGATTTATTGTAAACAAATCACTTTCTAAAGTAAAATATTTTCAAGAAGTGCAAATAGTTGCAAATTTCCATATCATACTTGGTGACAAAAATGTCATCCGAGAGGGAGGTCAAAGCCCCCTCTTCGATACGCCACTCAGCATATGTACATGTATATTTGTGCCCCCCCCCTCCCTGTCGGGGAAAGTCTGGCGCCACCACTGATTCTGTGTAGTTACAGAGATACCCATAGAAAGTAATGTATTAGAATTATCATGAGTGTTCCTGTAAAAGAACTATTTGTGATATATGCATGAATTTTAGCCTATAATACTCAGGATTAGTGTAGCTTTCTATCAGTTAAAAAAATTTTGAAATCGGTTCAGAAGTTACAGAGATACACATAAAGCGTAATGTAATTCTCGTGAGTATCCCTGTAAAAGAACTATCTGTGATATATGCACAAAAAGGTTGCCTGTAATACTCAGGACCCCAGCAGTAGCTGAGGGGTTCTGCTCTTGAAATTGGAAGGCGGGAGGTGCCAGGTTCAAACCCCTATCGCGCCTATCGACCTAGCCATTCGGAGATTTCTGTAGTTTTCTCTGAAACCTCGCGTACATACGGGCTAAAATCCCTTAGAGAGTCCTCTACAGAGGGCATTCCCCTTATAGGCCTAGGATCCTAGTGCAGTCAATCGACTTTCAAGCCCCAAACTAACAAACAATAATACTCAGGAACAGTGTAACTTTCAATCAGTGAAAAAAGTTCTAGAATCTGTTCAGTAGTTACAAAATGCCCATAGAGCGTAATATCTTAGAATTATTTAGAGTGTCTCTGTAAAAGAATTATTTATGCTATAGGCATGAAATATTTCCTGTATGTTAATCCAAGGTATAAGCTATCTTCATTCCAAATTTTACCCAAATCTGTTCAGCCATTTTTGCGTAATTCAGTCAAACATCCAAACACACAATTTTACACATTTATGTTATCGGAAGAACTTGAAAATTTATGAACTTTAAGAAACACATTTGAGGAACTTTTCTTTCTTATTGTATTTCCTTTCGGCTTAAAACTAATGTAATTCCTATGAGATTTCATGTTTTTAAAATGCGCCTGATTCTGAAAATAGAACATCTGCTTTATTTCAAGAGCATAAATTCTTTTATGTGGGCGAAACTCGCCAAGCATGACCACCTAAAAACGGTGTTTAATAGCTGAAAAAGTAATAATTAAAATTTCAAAATTCTGAGCCTCAGGTGCGCATTACCGAAGTCATGGGCTTATATGCTCAAATTTCCGGAGCTCTGTGTGCTGTAGATTTGTCTAGAGATCGCACACATACAGATTTACAAATATTCATTTTTATAATTATAGATAGACTAGCTGCTACCCGCGACTTCGTCCGCGACGGCTTTAGAATTAGGTCCGGTGAGAAATGAAGCATGTGTCTCTCTATTCTTAAAAAAAGTAAGGGCCGCTGTCAAAAGCTTGTTTGCCTATCTTCTCCTAAACCGTGGGGATTTGAATTTCGAGAAACATGTCCACGTATTCGGAAAATTCCGAGGAAACTGATAAGCTGACTTAAATTTTGAAAATCGAATTATTTTAGAAGATATTAATAAAAAAACGGAAAGAAATAAACATAATTGTTGCCAGATTTGGCATAAAATCGTTCATTCCTTTGCAACAAAGCAATTCCAAGTATTTAGAATCGCGTGAAATTCACAAACAAAGTCGAATTACACCAATATTACGCTAAATTAAAAAGTATATGAAATAAATAACTCAAAGTGCGTTACACAAACAAAATTGACAATTTTCAAATAGTAAGTTCGCTTAGACAACAGGAGTTTAGAATTAGCGACTATTCGTTTTTCCAAAACAGAATAACTAATTGTAAATGATTTTAAAAGTGCCATCTTGGCATTAGGAATAATCTGGCAAAATGGTATATCTTTCCCAGCAGGGTGAACTTCGCGTTCCAGAATGTTAGAACCCAGTATCTTGAAAATGAAAAATAATTAAAATCAAGATTATTTTAAAGCCGGTTCGGTCCAGCTGGAGTATTTGCTACCAGTAGACATATTTGGCGACGTTAACTATGCCATTATAGCAGTTATATTACACGTTGGATATTTGCCAACGCGGCGAGATGATGTTGTGACTCAATAATACTCGCAATCATTTGCGTTGTGAAAACCCTTTCCCTTTTTAAAATTCTTAAACAAAAGCCAGGTTCCTTTGTACAGTTAAAAAAGTATCTGTAAACAAACCCATATTTTATCTCCCTTCCCCAAATAAACTTACTCTAAATAACAGTGACCGTAAACAATTTATTAAAAAGAACATTGGACATACTTATAGAAAAAATTAAAGTAAACAATTACTTTCGCGGATCCGACAGAATCTGGTAGAGACAGGATAGAAGTCACCTTCAACATACATATAAAATCAGGGGGAGAATACGAGGACTTAAAACACAAGGAATCGCGAAAGTTACTACTCACAAGCGGGCCAGCCGTAATGGTTGATACGCAAGTAGAAAGGGGCTATGGTAGTTCATTGTGGGTGAGTCGCACATTGAAAAAGTCAGCAGACCGAGGCTGGATCGCAGCTCATTCTTTGCTCGGATCCCAGGGCTGACCCGTTAGGGTTCGCTCTCACGAGGAGAATCTTAAAGCCACCATTCACATACCAATTCGTCTGTCAAACAATTAGTTACGGGCGATTTTTATGACCGGGGTGGGAGTTTTTTATCACCGGGATAGCAATAAATAACTGACTTTCCACGCCTTCATCATTTGCCCACACGATCAAACATTTCACAGTTTGCGTTCAGACTTGGCACGGAATGGCGATGGATACAGCGATTGCATTAGTTGGCATCGTGCTTTCTGAAAAAAATAGCGAGAAAAAGCGAAAAGCTAGAAAAAAAATGGCTAAAAGAAAGAGAGAATTTATCCCATATAAAATTATTAGAAAATTTACGATTTTCGCCAGAAGATTTTCACAATTATCTGCGAATGAACGAGGAGACATATATGGAGCTCTTGAAACTTGTTGCGCCCATTATTAAAAGGAGCAACACCCTGATGAGAAAAGCAATTTCTCCTCATGAAAGACTTTCAGCCACACTAAGATTTCTGGCAAAAGCAAACAAAAATTTATTTTGGATATATCTGCAAAACTGACTTTAGCTTTATCTTTCTTAAAAATCTAAGACTTCCTTAATCTAAATTTACCATACTTTTTTAATCTAAAGGGATATTGACCGAATATTAATTGCTAGAATAAGAAAGCTAAATTGGGGGTGGGGGAGGAAAATACACTGTATACATTTCACGCTGATCCAGTAAATTTGAAGTCACTATGTAAGTTCTTTATTTGATCTAATGATTTGGTGATCCTCAACAGGTAGATCACCAAAACTTGAATATTATTTGTGACATGTGTGGATCTCTATTTCTTCCAAATTGGAGAGCTGTAAAACTGTGCACTTTCATATAAAGATAAATTAAAAAATTAAGAACGCAAACATTCTACTCAAACTGTTCGGTAATTGGAAAGGCTTTTTTTTTTCTTTTGTAAATGCATATTATATACAGATACATAAGTAAAATTATGGCATCATTTTAACTTAACATTTTATGAATAGCAGTGAACAGCATAGAAAAATTTATTTTATTGCACACAAAATCCTGAAGAGAAACTTTCAGTCCTTACAATTTATTTATTTATAAGAATATTCACGTACAATTTTTTTCCGATTAGTTTTTTATTCTACATTTACCGATTAACATTAGTATAGGCAATAAATTTTAATGCTTGCTGCATATAATTTGAAAGTCTGCTTTTAAGTTACATTATTTTATAAACTTTAAAAAATAAGATAATAAAACCACACAGTGATGAAAAAGCATAGTATACTCTTAAATAAATAGAATAAATAATTATATAATTGCACCTTTAGCCACCGAATCGTAAATGATTCTGTAAGACATCCCAAGAAACAAAGATTTAATGTTTTATTTTTTTATTTTATCCAGTGAACTATTTATAATAATTACTCATTTATATGAAATAAAACTTAAGATTTATATTCCAGAATTTTTTTAAATTATATGTATGCATGTATTTGTGTGGGTACATTTAATAGTGGATACCCATAAAAGGTGGGGTAGAGACTCAAAGAACCCTCCGTTAAGTCGTCGGTGTAGTGAATATTTTTTACAACATAACGAACTCTATTAATTACAGAAATGAAAGACCAAGGTAAGTTCCCGCTTTTTACCAAAAGTAATAATACGGGCGTCCATACATTTAATAAGAGTGCAATCCAGACATTTTTTCAGAGGGGGTGCCTCCCCCTCCCTACAAGCGGATTTGCCTTTGATTTAAAATTAATTTGATCAATTATTGTACAACTACTGACAAAATAGGCCACGTTAAAAAAAAAAAATCGCCACTAAGTCGATGAATTGCTATATCTGGCTAAACTAGCAACCTTTTAGAGCGGGTGCCTTTGAAGTGTCCGACTGGTCGAACGCAAAATCGTCAAACATCCGATCTGACCCCTTGACCCAAAACATTCCCACTTTAGCCACAAATTGAGATTTATGGCTAAATATCCACTGCTCCGGTGACGAAAATCCCCCCACCACTAATAGCTTTCACGATTTGTCGTACGATCGGTTGGTACATGAATGTGGCCCTTACTGGCCCTCCATTAACGAACAGCGAAGGTTTCAGGATCCGTTGGCATGCCAGTACGAGAACCGTTTGGGCTCACGGCGGGTCTACTACTTTTTCTCGATGACCGTTCCTTCTCTTCGCAGGTTTCTCATTTTTCACGCCGACATCAAAAAATTCTCTTCGTCTTTCCACCCAGAATACGTCCTCTCGACAAGCCCAAGCCCCGTTTTTCACTTCTCCCCGCGCGAAGGGTACCACAGAGGGGGCAATAAAAAATACCCCAGCGGACGAAATCCGTTGCTGAGTGGCCAACTATGCAATAAATTTTGTTGCGGGACATAATTCCCCGCCCCAGCCTCATCTCCGGTGATGACGAAGGCAGGGGATCCAGCGGACCCCCCTCAGCAACAAAAACAAAGCCCCAAAACAAATGAATTAAGATTAAGGCGCGAAAACAGCCCCAAAACCAAAATTTGATATTAGGAGTCGTCTCCTCATCTCCTGCGCACAAAAAAGATACCAAACACTAGCTATTAATTGCAATTACCAACAAATAAATATGAAACCCTAAATTAAATGTAAACAGCAGGAGAGTACAGAAACTTTAACATTAAGGTACACTCATGTCCATAAATTAAGGATAATGAAGTTCAGGCAAAGAAAGAGAAAGAAGCAAAACAAATTTGACTTATTTGTAAAGTCTATTTATTAAACAAAAAGTAAAGAGCAAAAAAGATGCTATATGTTTGACCAGTAGCGCAGCCAGAAATTTTTTTTTGGGGGGGGGTCCAATTACC